>DWDU01000162.1:0-22486 GCA_018245575.1 Jemadia suekentonmiller | reverse complement strand
GTATCTCCAGTTGTTCGGAGATTTGATCTGACCGTCTCTTAGGACATCGGCCTCTGGGTCTTTTCCCCTCCCCCTCCCTTTCCTGTTACTATTAGTTTAGCACGTAGTTTCATATAACAAGTAAGCAGTACTGATTTTATTCAAGCGTTTGATGCTAGATTTCGGATACTGATACACTGATAAAATTACGAACGGTAAATGGTATTAGTGCAAAGAGCGTTCGAATTTAGTTCTCAATGAAAGTGACACAGAACGTGCATCAAAAATTTATTTCCAGGTTGTTGTCATTTCCAGATATGCTATCATATCATAGATAAAATATGTGCTGAAATATATTTCTGAATATGAATATTGTCTCTAGATGACTGAGACATATTTACCTGTATAAAATTGTAATATGTCATTAATCTCCGATTTTATCCATTGCGGTTATAATAAATACGTCATGTGTGAAAATAAACACCGCCGCTATCCAAAATTACACCTGACCTGCCAATGTCATTGTATGATGCAGAAAGAACACACGTAATATTACCTCTAAACTGTTTTATCGGATGGTTAGATGGTTACACGCATAATTGTTTCTGGAATTCTCCTGAGTATTACGAAGTCGGAAATGAAAAAAAAAACAATCATAACAGATATTTCAGTAATCGCATGCTTCTGCGCTATTGTTATTGTCACGCCTGGTCTTTTCAGCGGTAGGTAGAGCGCAAAGCTTCTACACTGTAATACAATCACTGGTATACTTGTCTACGTCGAGTTAATCCGTAACGTTCAGAATTAGCGTGCGAGCCTGTCTCATTTGACATTTATATTAAAATTTCTTACGATGTTCTAAATCTACGAGAGCTTAAAACGACGTTTTAGAATGTATCACGTTATCTATGTAGTATTTTATAATTATTATACTTCTGTTGGAGACGGTCATTTGTATGGACGTAAAACGAAATGCAACGCGATATTAGAGATGGCAGCACCGTCGCGATGACGACGCTATTCTGCTAACTTCGTGCTAGACTCTGTTCTAGCTGTGGAGCGATGCTCCGTGGCGACTCACTTTTCATTGTGCCTGCGTCGAGAAGAATGCTCCACACTAGGAACTGCTACTCGTTTCGCTTGCCCGTTGCCATGTGTTACTTAATAAAAGTTAATTTGTAAACCGTTAATAAAAGGAAATGATTAGAGTGTACTCGCTGTTTCTCTTTGCTCGAATACCACGATAGCGCGCCCTAGCTATGTCTAAAGATGGCGCTGGTAGCGCCAAGAACATTCGAATGTTCAATAATTACTTGAAATTAAATAGATTGTCAAGTATAATTAAAGCTACATAATATCCGCAAAGCGAAAATTATAAATTGCGTATCATATTTACGATACGATTACGTTTTAAAATTTCATTGATATAGCGGACGATTCGTCACTGCTTTATACATTTTAATAGCTGTGTAATATTAGAGGATTACTCATATACGATAACAGTGAAATATTAAGCTCTGAAGTATCCGAGAACGTGACAAAAAGGATATCACGAATGCGGAATGACAAATATTTTGACTCACAACTGCATATAAGTAAAGTTTATGTTTATAGCAAGTCGAAAAAGACCAAAAACCAAACATATTTATGACACCAACTGACCGGAAACTGAGTCATGCATATTATTTATGCGGACTTATTGGCAAACAAAAGCCAATCAATGGACCAATTCATGAAACCCGACGGAAGGATGTATGCGTCAACGTCATTAGATCCACTTATTGTGAACTGAGTATAAGAACAATGTAACAGACTATAAATAACGAGCTAAGAAAACTCTTCCCGCACTTTTATGCTCTTTCGAACGGCGTGCTCTGGGGCAAAGGAATTCATATTGCACCGTGCAGATATGAGAATTTTTAATTACTATTATGGAATGAAAACGCAGTTAATTTTACCTCAGAAATATAACTAATTTTTACATGTACATGGTCAGAATGAATATAACAACAAAACGTTAACGGTTGCAGCTGGCTGGCTATTAGTTACACATAATTTTTGAGTTAAATAATTAAGAAGTAGGTAGGTACATGAGAGAGCTCGTCTAGGATATTTTTATGACTAGGTAACTTTTGCGCTTACTATTTCTCATTATATTAAATCAGTTATATAATTTCTATTGATAGTAAATCAAAGAAACATTATTTATAATCTTATCGGCCTATAATTTATAGCCGTTAAACCAAACCAGGCTTTCTTTTAAATGTCATCAATGCCAACATTACGAAAACCGTAATTAGAATAATAAGTAATTTGCGCTGTTCCACTAATAATGATTATACGCTAAATCAAATTGTAATCTTACGCTGCTTATTACAATTCTGTAACATATTCTAGTTCAATGTTTTTTTAACTAAATATTATATTATACAGGTATTATGTATGTATAATTAAGCTGAAGTCTATACTTATTCCTGAAGACCAGAAGCCTTCAGAAGCCTTAATATTACACAGAAAAAACTAAGCAGATGAAAAACTAAGCAGCAGCCTATGTAACTAGGTATATGAAATTAGTGGTTTAATATGCATATGCGGCAAAGCATTTCACTGGAAAAAAACATGATTAAAGTTCAAAAATGTTTTCGAATGCTTCCACCCACTACACAAACTATTCAAGACAAGAAAATAACAAATGATGTCACATTTCATTCGTAATTACACGGAATATAACTTTTTGCAGTAAACTAAAACTAACTGCTCATACTCGTATTTGTTACCGTTCCAGCCGCTTTGTGCAATCGAAATAGAACTTTTAGAATCGTGAGAATCGTTCAAAAATTAAATTGAAAAAAATGCAGTTCAAATAATTGCTTAAATCCAGATCACTTGTAAAAATGTAGGTAGCTAAATCATTTTTCATTCGTGACTAAATCAAATGTTTATAATATTTGCAGAAATCTGCTTTAGTACTGATTTGTAATGTGTCATATTTGTGTAGTTGCCGTCATATTTGTCTGAGCGAGATAGAACAATGGAAACGAATGTGACATTTAGATGAAATTCCTATAGTGCGATTCGTTCGATATTCAAATACTTAATTGCCTTAAACTAGGCCACCTTTACAAAATGTTGAGGGTAACTTACATTAATACATACATATAAGAGAGTGATGAATATAAAAGAAGCAAGACTTACAAACCTTAGTCAGGATAGAGATATTTAGCACTGGATGCTCTCTGGCTACGCCGAAAGTGCCTTGGTTTGATGATATAATAATAAATAAACAAAAACATACAGTATTGAGCATTATAATGTTAATAGAATGATGACGTAACATATCTACGATTGTAATTGCACCTGAAAAGTGACGCCAACTTTTTTTATTACGCGGTAGACTTGATTATAGCCGCAATACATACATAAATTGAAGCTTTATAGATTAAGTAAGTATTGAGACAATGAAAAATTATAATATGTAGGTAATAGTAATTATGATCGTTGCTGCCTCGTTAGTCGTGTTGATTGCAAACGCGACTGCCGATCGGGCGGTCCTGGATTCACACTAAGGTCAGACGCTATTGGGTTTTTTAACTTAGTTGTTCTAGTAGTGGCTCGAAGTTTGGATATAAGCTTGGTGTATGGCAATAGACTCGTCACCTATTCCACAGTGGCACATAAACGTAACTGATGACACGTGGGACAGAACTACGCTCCACTGCCTACCTCTTCGGGGATTACAGGTGTAATGTTTCGTTTTTCTTGTTACGTAATTATGTTGGCTCATTCTTTTACCGTCTGGTTATGGCCCTCCTGTATCAGCTTATTGTGTTGATGAATGGATCTACATTATATTAAACATGTGTTCATTACAATAATTGCGGGAATATGCAAGATGGTGTTGCGGTTACTTTTCTTTTTATTAACAGATATAGAACAGGAATTTGGAATGAGCGTTGATTCATTTGCATGTTTTTTCACTATTAAATGCAGGGTCGGGGGATAAGAAAAAATCTTACTATAAGTCATCAATGTCCAAAGCTGAAGAATCATCAGTAGTCTGTAGAGCTACTATTTCATACTTGTAGTGTAATAAATGTAACCTTGTACATGTTTCCAATGGCATCTATATACATGTCATCTTTTAAAAAGTTTCAATTGAAATACCTACATTGAAAACTATCTACGAATACAAGCTTAGCAATATTTAACTACAAATCATGTATTCTATCGAGAAGCACGTTGGCCTACATAACATCAACAACATCGACAGTTTTTTTTCCGAGCGCAATACCTATCACATGTTTTAAGGAAATTAAAAAAAAATCTCTTCCCCGTACGACAAATAGCGGCTAGGAAGCGTAATATTCAGCCGGTCGGTTACAGGAAGGTCCCAATTGGACGCCCGGCCGCCGTACAATCGAAGGATGCTCCATGGAATTTTATAGCGCTCCTGATTTTAATACATAATCACCGCGTGGGCGGACGCGGTCGGAATATCATTTGTTTAAGTCGAGCTAACCTCGACAATGTACTGGCAGGTACACGGGACCCGTTTGAAAAAGGAAATGGTTGTACTTGATTAAAAAAAAACTCATACCATAGACGATAATCAGAGCCAGTATCTAAGTATGCAACGAACTAAGCAAATATAAAGATTTACTTCAAAAATATAATAATCTTGTATTAGCAGATGACACCTATGAAGTTTACGATCTGCTACTAAATTGCGTTTCCTTGTCATTGTCACATGTAAATTGTCATTGTCCCACATTTTCTCATTTCTCATTTCTCACATAGGCTACGGTATTTACGAACCTCTCCAATATATACTTAAACTTAATTAAATAGATTTATATATCAATAAATGTACCTACCTTACCAACAAATTAAAATTCAAATATCATTTATTCAAAATTGGTTCATTAGATCACTTTTTGTACGTCAATCCGCAAATTACATTTGTTGCAGCAGAAATGTAAAAAAGAAAACCAAAATTAACAGCTGGCAACACGAGCTCCAATCGAACATCGGGTTAATTTCATTTGCGCGACAGCTCGCGGCCGTGACACGAATATCGGCCCGCCCGCCATTTTGATAACAATGTAAGAAGCATGACGCTTGTGTCAATATGATTTATAAGGTTAATAAATGAAGCTCTTTGGAAAAGCAAGCGCACAACAAAGAAAATATTTGGAGTAGTGTACGCCTGTTGTTGCTTATAATGCATTGTGTTTTGTGTGAGTGATATTCATAAATAAATTCTGATAAAACCGCATTATGTATAAGTAATACACTTTTATTAGAAATTCTATGAAAATTCCATTGGATACACGGACACTTATTTACTATACGGATACTTAAAACAATGTTACAATGTAAACAGCATCAACTTTCCGGTGTGAAATGTCTCGACGTAGAGGACTATAGCGTCACTCTTTAGGAAAGGAAAATTCCGATAGCGGAATTACGAATTTTTTTCATAAACCTACTTAATGTAATTTCACGCCTGTAATCCGCGAAGAGGTTGGCAAATGAGTGTACTACACTCCCTCGTTTCACGGTAGGTACGTAATACGTAAGTACAACATCTCACGACATCTCAACAAAACAACACTGCTGTACACAACCATCGTGCCTCTGTCAAATTAACGTGCACCTAAGCGAAAAATTCTTCTCGAAACTAACACTGACTTGAGAGTGAAATACTTGCCTTTTACCGAAAAGCACCAGACCGTATAATGTACAGACACATAGATGCCTTAGAATGTACGGAGAATGCAGAATGCGTCTATGAAATTTTCCCTTCTATCGACAATCTCAAATGTACTCCCACAGTGCCCGTCGGCGATGACTTGTAAATAAAAATCCGTGCAATTCTTTTTCATATGGTTACATAGGTATCTGGTTGTATCAGTCTTAATTCTTTATATAATATATTTAGAGAAAGACATAGAGAAACAGTGAGAGAGGGAGAGTAACAGAGGGAGAGGAAAAGCTAAGTTGTTGGTAACCTTAACCGATGAAGATTTATGGGTAAGTAAGTGCAGCAAAACAGTCCACAAGCAGCTGAATGTAATATTCAAAAACAGTATTTCATAAAGCGTCTACTTTCTTAACTTTTAAAACGCAATAAATAAATATTCTTAGGACCAATTTATTACCAATTTATTTAGGACCAATTAGCTACGGCTATCCGACATTAACCAAACCATTGATAAATATACATATACACGTTTGTAAATTATAATTGTATTATGCCAAATAATTATGCTTATTATTTGGCATCAAACATTGGGTTATAGGAATCGAACCATTAACTCCAAACTCATCAATCAAGTTAACAAATCACAGGACCACGAGGTCAATCTATAAAAAGCAATTTGAATAACGTTCGTTTTACGCAAAAAAAAACCTGACATCATCTTTCACATTGATGTAGATAAGAAGAGAATTTAATACTCTCAGCGGAGCTACAAGCAATATGAGAGTATACGTGCCTAGTCTGAACAAATTTAATCATACGAGCGAAGTAAAAATGCGAAACGCTTTTCCGCTTACACGGTAAGATAATGTCAAGGCGTATGCAAAAGTGCATCATCTTAAAACCCAAGGCTAGATTGCATGAGCTCGCCCTTTGAGCCAGGCATCAACCTCAATAACCCTGTACGGTACTTGTTCTATTAAGAGCGATACATCGACGGAAACGGTTCTAAAACTCCGAACTTTGTCTCTGAATGAAGTTATAATATAAACTACCAAAGGACAAAATACTGTAATTACTCATAAATCACAGAATAGAAAATAAATAAAATACCTTTTAATAAACTTTCATATAATTATCTACAGTTTATATAGATAAACGTATTGTCGGGTAGATTTACAAACTATGATACATCCGTAAGACTATAATGCTACCGATTATAAGAGACTTTGGGTGAATAAATTTAAATATGTACATATTTGGAAACTATTTATGAAATATCACATCACTATTATGAACATTAATAAATATTCCATTCAACTATATTATTAAAAACACGTCTATTCAAACTTCCGGTGGCGCCACAATCGTTAGTGCGAAACATTGTGATATAAAATAAAAAACAATCAATACAGGTGAAACCACACATATGTATACAAGATGGTGTATGAGTTTAGACATAAATAAAACTCTAATTTTTATATCGTATAACTTTCACAAAAATATCAATTATCACTCATCGCTTATCTTCAATGGTATGACAAGGTGTTAACGGGTGGTAATGCACCACCCCGCCCAGCCCTCACTTAACCGCACGAGTAGAATTTGTCAAGGTGTATACGCATCACCATACACTTAGATATCAAATTTAGGACTTTGAAATACACGTAATATGATTCTCATCCCTAAAACAAGTTGCGACAACCATGTGAACGCTGGCAATTGAAGAACCTAGAAATTTTATTTAATACTTAAACACAACGTGGTCAATGCTAAATGGTTATTGCTGCACCGAATTACGTTATTGCAAGTAATTTTTATTTAAATTCAGATATTAATGCCCATCGAGAGATTAAAATCGAAACGCTGAGTATCGTGCCTCCCTACCACAACAGTCAAACACGAACGCCAGTCAATTTTGGAGTGATATCACCTTCAACGTTATATTTAAACAAAATATGATTACTCGTAAATAAAAAAATTCTATCCTCGCCGTGACCTCGCTACAAGCGATCTTAATAGATCTAAAATGGATTCGAAATGAGTGGGACTATTCCGATACAACATACGTGAGTTAAGCCTCTACTTAAAATAATCAATTAAAATACGTTTATGTGTTTATTATTCATATTTATGTATATTTTAAAATGAATACATTTTAATAATTTTTTGTCCATAAATTTCGTGGTACTTTATCACAGGTTGGAAAATATTCTTTCACAATACAATTACAATAGCACATTTCGTTATTCAGAATTATTATGAATAATCCTAATTATGAAGGAAATAATTTAAAAACATTTTGTTTTTTGTAATCTACCCAGATTTTTGTACAGCGGACATGATTAATCGGTTTGTACGCTTAGGTATGTAATATATAAGCAATATTGATTAAATTTATTGCAAAAAGATAAATATACATATGTAGGTACATTATTATCAATAGTATAATCAAAAACGTACTGCAAATGGTGTTGAAAAATCTTGCAAGTTGGATGAATAAATAATATGATTAAATTACCACTAGCGTGACTTATGGGCGTGTTGGAATACACTTCTATTTAACTTAACGAGAAATTACCACAGTCAAGCCATGGGAAAATACTGTAAAATAAAATTTTCCAACTCTAACATGAGTACACTACTAAGAGCACGTACCTAATGTGGTATGATTGCCACACACATTCGCTTCCATCAACACCCACTCAAAAACATCGCCAACTAAAAACAATATACACGATGTACATACAGACAATCAGGTTGTTTAAGTATAACACAATAATCAAAACCTTCGTGCCTAAGTAAATGTACACGTTCCTGTCTGAGCGAAAAACAAAGTTCACGGCGGCGGCAGACCGACGACGACAGACACGTGCGGGCACGTGTCCACGCGCACGCACCGCTCACGCGTGCTTTATTAATACATCTATACATTGCATGTGTGTATATATACACTTTATTATTGAATCCTATTGAGCGTTTATCACAAACAGTATAAGTCCATAACAATTTCATAGGAATTTCTAACCTTACGCTCAACAACGGTGCTTAATCTTCCATAGCCGTTTTATAATTATGTATATGTTTAGAGCGTATGCATATGTTCACTACTAGTAATTTAAATTAAATACGAATTGAATGTAGATACATAGTGAAAGGTCGAGAACCGTTTAATTGGTTTTTTCAGTATTTTATATCGTTTTTGTAAACATGCATTGGGACGCACGGTACACGCGACACATCGGCGCCTCTCTTCGTGAATGAGTCATTCGATACAACTTCAAACTAACTGAACGCTACTGTTACATTTGAATAAGAAAGCTTCACTTCGAGACTCATGCCTAGTTTTAGTCCAGGCGACCTACAAAGCTGACTCTGTGGACGACAAAAATCAAAATGTCCTTATTAATAACATAGCTCAGTCTTATACAAAATACTTCATTGTTAATAACTGCATTTCTTATTTCTATTTACTTAGTCTCTATTATGAAACCCTATAATAAGTGTAATAAAGCGTGATTTTAATGATTATTGAAATTTTACTGCATATCAATCCTAGGTACATGATGAAAGTTTGTAGGTGGTGTGAAATGAAAAGCAAATTCATTAAGATATTTACATATAAATATTTACTATGCATCGCGTGTATCGTTTTCAGCGGTGAATCATACTTGATCGTAACCATATAAGAACATTCAAAGTTATTTATAATGAAGTGTCAATAGTACAAAAGCCTGTTACATTTTGCACTGCTTGTTTGGTGACAAATTTATACGGAAACTTTTAGTTACTAAAGCGACAGGCTGGTTAGTTAAAATCCGACTCCCCACTTCGGCAGTTCTAGGTTCGTTATCTGGCACATTTTGCAGAATTCTAGGCGTATTAAAAATTAAACGTATCGTGAACGAACAGTGTAGAAAAAATAGTGTTGAAATATGCACACATTGAAGGCCTACCCACTGTTCTCTAAGGCGTACGAGGTTTGTCATACCACACTTGGCTTGGCACAGACCGTGGCCTAACACATACAAAGAGAAGACAGGTGCCTACCAAATGGTACGATAATGTCTAACAATGTGTCGATGTACATGATTATGTTGTTTAACGAATTACAAATTTAATTGTGTATTTTGAGTACTTCGTTTCTAACAGACATGACTAGTAAACTTACACGTACACCACGTGCTCGCCGTACAAATAATGTGTATAGAAAATAGTTACATAGCCGCGTAGAGCGGGAGGTGTATCGGTGTTCCCCCGAACCGCATGAGTCATGATTTACTACTGGAAATAACGAAGTAAGTACTTCGATTCAACTCAAGGTATGCACTGACAAAAAAGGTGAACCAACAAAATTAATCTTTCATACTTACGTTGCATAATATCCGTTGATTCGTACGAAGCGAGCGAGTCGCACGACCCATCGGCGCCAAGCGACACTTATGAGTCATAGCCATGCGACACTATTCCAAACTGACCCAATGATTAGAATGCATTTAGATCGAGGCAGATACCAAATATACATTCAGATACTCACTACAAATAAACACACTTAAACATTATTTTATTCGCTATTTTCACTTATGTAGTTATAAATAATATTCGAATAATAGTTTAATACGAAATAATTCATCGACGAATGCACATCACATGGTCGTTTTTACCCTAAACTGTGTTCTATGAAGTTACGTGTTTTAGTAAGTATTCATAAACTACACACACTAACGTCGACACTAACCTCGGTTGCAAATAATGTTTGGAATTCCAAATTTAATGCTTCACCCACCCTGAGCACTATCATGTTTTAGCCTCCACTGTACCTACATGTAACTTTCAACATACTTATAAAAACGAAAATTTATATGACAAACATGGTAAAATATTAACAAATAATTACAGGAAAAAGTAAACAAACATACTCCGTAATATTTAATAGGGAAGTGTATTCGTGACTATAATGCTTAACTCACCCCCATTGTCACCCCGCGTACATATTGCCTATCTCTCCTTTCGACCCCTCAATTGCGTTACCTTCCCGTTCCCGACCTACCGTTTCCTCAAATCATTCTTTACCTGTTCACCTACGTACAATACATTGCAAATTTCCCGTAATAAAATACAGTGTTAAGATGTTTATAATAAAATTAATGAGTATCATGTAATTATGTATTTAACTGATACAAAAAATCAAAAGGGTCCCCCTCTCAGATACATGATACATTCTTACCTCATCCTCAGGCACATTTCCGGTGTCTACGTTATATAAGGATAAACCATTTGGTACGTCGGTATTCACTTCCAATGTTTTTCCATTAAAAAAAAAATAACATCACGTCTATAATCCTCGAGTAAGTAGGCAGAGGAGAGAAATACACAAACGAGGTAGACGTGGGAACTACATATTTTTTAACATAACAATATCTCAAGACAAGTAACGCTCCGCTTTCTGGTACTTAAATAGACAATCTATGCTGTGGTAAATATCTAAACACGTAATGATATCAATAAATAATTTTACAACTGGATACAGAACAAATACTCTTGTTCAACATCGCCGTAACATTTGACTCGGCTGGGAATCGAATCCACGGTCTTCGGCTCAACAGTCAGTGTCACTAACTAAATCAACAGGCTAGTCCTGAAGATTAACTAATAATTCCCAATTTTGCGTGTGTACATTATTTGTTTCTCGATAAAATAAGTATAGGTATGTAATTGATTCCGTACTCAAGAACATATTTAGTTCATCATTAGGAGCCATTAGATTCTGATCTCGTAATCGGATAGCTTCTAAATCGGATTTGGCCAGACAATTTAAGCTGGCGGTCCATTGACGATTTACAATTCAATGGTAATATATTTTGTTAAATAAAGAGACGCCAAAAGCGCGGCATCGTCAGCGTTATAGATCCTATAATGCTTAGTTGCAATTAATATAATTAAGATAAAAAATAAAAAGTATTAAATTAGATATTTTGCTATAAATATGCTATAACACATGTTGAACGAGCTAAGCCAACATATACAAATCTACATCAATCAGCAATATTTTTTTTTGTTTACCATCAGGCGGCGTACATAAATATGTTTCATGGGTGTTACTCGTCAATGAACCTATAGCATGAGTATTGACTGGTTTATGATCATTCGAGTTTCATTTACAATGAAACGAATTTAAGTTCACTTAATCTTGTTTCACAAAGACGATTAAATGAGTATTATTTTAGAGGTGTTTTAAATCATGCTTACATGGATTCGAACTCAGTTTTAAGAGACTAAAGTAGACCAGTAGGCCAAGTAGATACGGCCATACAAATAAATTTCATTTATATTTCATACCGAAATGGGACTTACAATTAGTGAGAAATGTGCTTTAGTAGAAAACTAATTGAAACACGTACGAATTTTAAACACGTATTAATTAAAACGTGTGCAAAAATCATGTTAATTGAAGTGAAAATTAAAGTCTGACGCACAAATTATATAACTGGCAGAACGTATACGCCATCGTGATGACGAGTGGGGACGCATTCCTGCGAGGGAACGGTCATCGACCGTCCTCAGCCGCGAGGTCAGTACTGCACCGACCGGTCCAAGCGGTCACAGTAACAACAAAACAGTAAAGCAAGTAGTATATATATCATAGGGTTGTCGCTATTGTCTTGAATTTTGATATAAAAGATAATGAACATACCAAGACTTTTTTGTATTTGCGTGAATTTCCTATACTAGTTTCTTACTATGTATAATTACACGGAACTTTAACAATATTAGATTATGTTAGAAAATGTATAGTATAATGGTTTGCAACGTGAATAAGAAAGAAATTGAATTCCATCCATTGACATACGACCGAAATTCGGTCATGCTAACAAAATGTTTCAGGCTATATTTTTTACTATGTTTACCAAAAACATTATGTGATGAGAAAAATACAAAAATAAATCCACCGCAATCATTTCTGTATCATAAATTAAAAAATATATATCTTAAACATAATATACTGAAACTACTAAGTATGACAATATTATTATCCGTGTGAGAGACTTCGCTTTTAGTTTTTTTATTATAACGTTTAGGCAATGAATCGATAATGAAACTATGAGAGACCATAAAAACAAAGACAATGGCCAGCCCTATATCGACCTTACCGTTTAATTTGTACTACGTCAGGAGTGACCGGTCCACTCGATACCGTTTCGCAACACACGCCATTGTTACATCGACGTGCCGGCACCGCGCCGAAAATCAATTATAGAACCGCGCGCGTAATCTAATTTGTGTCTTGCGATCGAGTAGTTAGGTTAATCGCCTTATACGTTATGTGACTATTTTTCTGCATGGAAATAGAACAAGGATATCCAGAACTAGCCGAATACTAAGGCACATTTATAATATTCACTCCATTTATGCTCGTGGTCATTGGGACTGAAGAAAATAATAATCCTAAACCAGATAACTCACAAACCCTTATAGGTTCTCGTCGCTGAAGACGAGCGCGGCTACTAAGACATCAGTAGCCGTCAGCATCGTCAACGGCCACTGATTACTAAACTAGAACGCCAACTGTGGTAAGGCTAGATATATCAATATGGTCATTAGCGTTTATTAACGTTGACTTATCAAGCGAACTATTCTTCGCTATCTTTATAGTCCAGTTATATATGCAAAATTTCACATCTGCATAACTTATTTCCAGAAGCAATATTTTTGTATTCGTACTAAATTTGTTGAAAGTACGTGATACATATTATATAGCTCTTATAAAGATTATATTAGAGCTGTATAATATGTATCACTTGTGAGACTTAATGAAGATAGTTGCAAACGAGCTGACAGCAGTCACAAGTGGCTGGTATCCATGAACACCTGCAATTGACCTGGAACAAGACTAGAAATAGGACTGTCAGTGTCAGTCAGTCCGGTCAGTGGTTGAGAACTTAAAGTAAATTTTGTAGGTTATATTTCGTACCGCATGTTACATTACCTCGTGGCCGGTCGAAGAAACAATGGCTATGTGAGTATTTTATTTTACATTTCGAACCGGTTTACAGTAGTGAGTAGAGGTGAGTCGAAACGCTAAGGTTCCGATTACACTATATTTCCACCGTCTATGGCTTTCGTCTATACTCTTTGAGACTTATATCTGATTTCTTTGCCTGTTTTTAATTCAGATAATGTTATCGACAAACGAAGATTCGTAAACTAGCGATAACCATTGCGATAGTGAGGATTTAATGTTATATTTACTTAGATGTTTTATCAAGTGAACATGATATTAATGTAAATATATTTTATTATGCAAATTTTTTGCTTTCCACTGTTTCATACCGTACCGAACAAGCAGAAAAGCTCATAATATTAATGATGTAATTCTCCAATCAAATAAACGTAACATCACGCCTGTAATCCCCGAAGAGGTACATTTACGTCCCACTATGGAATAGAGGATGAACCTATTGACAAACACCGGGCACAAATCCACACTCTCAGCGACTACTAGAAATTGTAGTTAGAAAAATCAAACAGTACCCGCCCCGAGATTTGCACCCGGGACCTCCTGCAATCACTCGAGCAACGAAGGCACTCAAGGTTAATACACAATTCTGATAATAATTAATTATTTGATCCACATTTAGCAAACCGATTAACACACTGTAAAAATAACACTATAACATAGATTGCGATAAAATTAACTCTTTATCATTATCACATTGTTACATTATTATTATTTGGTAAATTGTTCGCAAAATCACGTCAATCGGAATGTTATCCTCTTTATCTATATATGTTGAATATACAAAGTTTAATTACACTTTATTATTGTACGTTAACGAAACGATGTTAGCAATAATAATTAGCCATGGCCTAGTTATTTAATACAAACATTTAACTTTACGTAGTTATATACGATTTTGTTATTATTATCGTCCTTCCTGGTTCCGCGCGCTAAATATCTGAATCCTAACAGATCTGACGTACTTCAACTACGTCAATATAGTCACACACAGACACGCACGCGCACGTACGCCCACGGCCAACACACACATCGATTTCGGAGACATTTTACTCCTCCATCAGCTAATAGGTACCTGACCTATTCAGTCGAAATAAGTGAGTTTTTGTCTTCCACGGCTCCTGCACATTTCTTGTATACGAGTTACAATATAAATTATATCACTCGCTGGACCGGTAAAGGGAAACATCCTAAGGAATCTACGCTCTTGGCACATTTCTGTCACGTTCTATAAGAGTTGTTAGTGTGCTTAATCCCACTTAACCGTGGCGAGATATGGTTTTAAATCCCCTCGTTATGGCTTCGATCAACAATAAGTCATTTATGGAACCATTACGATGTGTCCTATATTGTAACGACACAATATACTCGTATAAGCATAATGAATGATTTTTTGTCGACGCGATCAGTTGTTAGCGAACAAGCGGAGCCGGGGTTTGTGGGTTCGATTCCCAACCAGGACAAGCATTTGTTGAGTCTTATTATAAAATTATCTACATAAACAAGCATGGAATTTATATATGCCGTTTATTTACCGTCTGTTTACCAGTACAGACGTTACTACTTTGGGACCAGAAGGCCGTATATTCCTTTAAATGTTATTATTACATGCAGATAAAACATTAAAAAGTTATACCGGCTTAATATAAATATAGTTAATTACATGACAGTTTAGTTTTATAATCATCGTATACACAAACAGGCTTCCTACAGCTCACTAACACAATAATTCAGTATTATTTTCAGACTTAAATGAATCTTTGTTAACCACGCTTATACAATCCCGACCATTTCTTTTCACACGAATACACCAACGCTTTATGTAATACCCGTTTTTCTAACCACAACGCCGGTGCGCCACAACTCGTGACGTGCAGGATGGCGTAACAGCGGAGTATACGTACAACGCGAAATAAAATCATAACCAAGTTTGTAATAACTCTTAGAAATTGTTAATAACTGTAAATGAATATTTGAATGAACAGGGTGATATTTAATAATCGAAAGGAGCCTATTTATATAGCAAGCAGGTACAAAGTTATCACACTCGGGTTGTACCTACATAACACTACACGCTTCGTAATGGGTAGCGACTATAAGAAAAGAGTAAAAATTATTTGAATAACGTACAAATATTGGATGTAATTGGGCCAAGTTAAATGTTTACTTGCTGTAACAGTAAACGAAAACTCACGATACACCTGCACAACGGTCGGTGATAAGGTCGGTCACAAGTCTGTGATAACGGAATAAACATCTTTCATTCTTTTATACTACTCATTTCATATAGTCATTTTTTTCATTTCTTTGACAGCTCTTAGTGCCAATCATTGTATTGTTTACCCTAAATTGTCAACCAGCGGGTATTATCAAAAGTCATGCGTCATACATTCGAGGTAAGAAGTCATCTAATAATTCAAAGTTACATAGGGAAATTAAAGGACTGTTACATGGCCATATTGAATTACCTGTGTATAACATCACACCTGGTTGTTTCCAACCATACGTTACTTTCGTTTTTAATAGCAAAGCGTTTACCTAACCGACATAAAAGATTATGACATAATTAATACGGTCGAGTTAACAGCAGAATAAAGTAATTATTTTACCAGCGATTACTCAACCAGTCCAGTTTCGCCCGAGGTTAGATGCTTCTGTTTGTTGTTTAATACTTTTTTTGCTCGGCCGTATACATGAAACGAAGCGACGCCACCGTATGAATGATTCACTTCATTTATTAACACGAAATCGGTTCGATTGAAACATATATAGTTATGTACACTGTATAGAATTAAGTGAACTTGTGGCATTTCTTGTAATGATAAAGATACTTTAATATGATATTGTGAAACATAGTACCTATCAATTTTGCATCATGGTCTATATCTTTTACGGCTAATTTATTTTTCTCAATCAGGCACTCAGATTACCTGATGGTAAGTGGTTATCGTTTGTCCATTGACATATGCAATACCCGAGGTGTTGCCAACACTGTGTAATTAGTTCCTTAAATGAAATGTACATGACAATATAAGACAGACTTCTGAAATAGTTAAAAATTACAATGTTTAAATATTTATCATTTTCATTGAACATTTTTATTAAGTATAGAATGGAATAGCTAAGTTATGGGATGAACCGTATTGAACTTGCAATCAAAAGTCTACGAGGAATCAAAATTAGAGGTTTTTAATTTTTGTAAAAAAGGGCAGTTTTATAAGTAACGTTAATGTATTGTATTTGTGAATATCCATAATATAATACTGCAACAATTATTTTCCCTAAATGTTACCTACATTTAAGGAAATATTTGTATGTAATGTAGGTAACCTACCACAAATTCTCACAATATTCATTTCCTGAAATCCTCCGTTTACTCATGCATTGGTTGTTGTTGTATTTCTGTTCTTAGAAGTTTTTATCACATTATGACGTTTGAAATAATCTTTGTACTTTGAAATTGTGTTAATAATAATAGCTAAAAATAAAGTTGTAATAACAATATTTACATTGATCTACTAAGCAGTATCTACTAAAATTCTCAAATTACACAATCATGGCTTTTACATAAATACGGTGTGCTAAAAAAGAGTACAATTATTGTACAGTATAATAATACTATATTTAATAAGACTCACTAATTTATACAATTACAATACTATTACAATACTAGCGACGATTTTCGACGATGAACGAACGAGGAATGTGCAATTTGAAATGAATGAATGAGGTGAGCCCCGAATCCAATTATACAGTCTTTTGAATTTTCCTTCGGCTTACAAACACACTGCTTTCGTAAGTATCACGCATTACTTACCCATTTTTGTCTGTACGTTAGAATGTGGCGTATGGCACAACATCCTTTGGCAAATCATTGCGTAGCCACTGAAGTTAACCGCAAACTGGGATCTTGCACCATTATCCACCACACTGACCCAATGTGTATTGAAAATATCTAACTTATTATTTTGAACATGAATAACAAACATTATTAACCGGCGTCAGTCTAGTAGTTGTTGTCCGTTTCTGCTAAGTCGGAGGTTGGAGGTTCGATTATTACTAAAATCATTTTTTGTATAATACTACTATGTAATATTTGTTTTACGTTTGTATGTTAATTTATTCATTTACATATGTACCTAGAAATATCTGACTAATATAGCGCATGGTCTGCCTAGTTTTAGATCAGATGACCGTCTGTGATATATTTCAAGATATTGTAATGTTAAACACACCATTATTTGTTTCATAGCCACGTGCCTTTCGATACATTATAAGTTTTTACACAACATATAATATGATATCTAAAGTTATCAAGTCCAATTATGAGCGTGTCGTTCACGCCGTTCAGTGTGCCTGCGTATCAGTCTGAAAATTAGAACAATATAAATCAGCAGGCACGTACCTACTATTGCTCGCCCGTACAAGTAGATATTGCAAACCATCTTGACTCCAGGCAAAAGCCAAACATGTGACATCGGCAAATTTTGATAGGTAGAACACAATTCAGTAAAAAGCTTTTTATCTTTGAACAAACTAATTTGAGATCTCCCAAAATATAGAAAAATACAGAAGTTACAGCATGTTACCTATATTATTGTACATTAGCAGCTACAAACAAAAGTATTTTTTCCCCTAAATATTAACAACAATCAGTTAGAAATACAATGATTTGGAACTCTATAGTAGGAGATTAAAAGTCGAAATTGTACAATTATTAAAAATGATGACAACACACTTAACGTGTTCACGCAGGTATTTATATCATCGTACGATTTTTGATATTCGCGATGTTTTTATAACAGCCGATAAGACACAAGATATCACGAGAAGCAAATAACAATTTCAGCGGTCGCACGAATTGTAATAAAGCATCGCAGGGAAAGGAATTATGGTAAGAAATATGATAATACGTAGATATATATTTACATTTAAGTGCATACGTTAAATAATTAATCAGAGGAACCGTTCATAGAGAAGTAAAGGAATAAGTGGAGACCAGAGATGTTTGCCAGGACCGTGGACGACGGAAATCTATAATTTATGCCAACATCTATGACAATTACAGATACAGTATGCATGTATGTAGTAAATCATGTAAAAAAAGCGATAGCCTCGTGGTTTCAAATTCAGCCTCTCACACCGGGAACATTCAAATACTGGCGCGCACTTCTTTACGAAGAGCGTGTTTTAGGGTTCAATATCACTTGCTACAAAGGGAAGCAAAACATGGTGAGAAAACCTGGCCTCCTTAGAGTTCATTAAGAAAAACTTTCTCCAAAGGCTCATGAAGTCTGCTAACTGTCAGTGTGGCCATGGAGGAGACCCGTGTGCCAACAGTGAAACGATAAAAAAATGTATGTTCTATCTTATCATATAATGTATTGTGGTAAATCCTGTACATATGATTAGATACTTAAAAAGAAATAAATTCTCAAACTAGAAGCGATACCACATACATAATATGTATATAATTATTTATGTGCTTAGGGTGTTTTTCATAATAAAGTTGACCCTGCCCGTCCTCAAGCACAACAGGACGTCTGTGACCAATGTCATACAAGAGAAACATTAATTAACGCTAACTACACACAATATTATACGCCATCTGGCCTAACTTTACTAACAGTCCTATTCCTGCAGTCCTATCAGCAGTGAATACTAACAAATAAAACTGTTAACTAAGTAATTAACAATTTTATTCCTATCAATATTAGCACTACTCCTGCAGTCCTATTCGTGGTCAGTAACGCGCGACAGCTGTATTCTCGTTTTATAATATCTCCACAAAAAGATCCCCAGAAATATATTTTATCAAACATGTTATTACCCGGGATTTGTGTGTCCACTTTGAGCGGCGAATGCGTCGTCCATTTTCTTGTGATTACATCATTGTAACGTATATTCTGACCCAATTGGCATAAAGGTCAGCTTGAAGATCAAAATCGCATAACGGGCAGATATCCAATATGAATCTACAGAATTGTTGTCTTGTTGCTTTATCTTGGACAAATATGTTAAACATTCAACACGTAGGTTTATTTCGATTCCTTTTGTAACAAAATTTTGTGATGCCATATAATTAAAAAGTAAGTATTAATTATGTTACTATAGTTCTCATTATTAATTAAATAAAAAATTAATAAATTAATTAGTTACTATACTATAAGCTTTAATGAAACTGAAGTAGATATAACGTTTTAAAAATGTCTGGGTGTTTTATGTGGCTTGGTGTATCTGATAGATGGAGCTTATTATTAAAGCTACGATGTTCATGAGATTCATGGTAATAATCAATGTATATTAAAAATAGTACCTGCCTATTTTAAATGTCCATAACTTTTCACGTGACAGTCCGAAACACTGATCCTAATAAAAGCATTGATCTTCGATAACTATTTTATGAAACGGCTTGTGATATAAGACCATTTTGACACTCGACAGACATTTCGAATATCCGGTTCGATCTTAGTCATCCATCGCTTATGTATGCATGTCTTGAAATTGTATACATAAGAAAATATATAATTATAGGTACATATAAGGACGCCAATGTAATCGCAAGTTATAGCTCGCATTTTCGTTGAATATACCTATAGATATTAGTACGGTAGTGTTTTTATGATACTTTACAAACATATAACAACGCTTGTAATGCCTGAAGAAGTAAGCAGAGAAGTGTAGTACACTCCCATTTTTCACTAGGTACGTTTACGACCGGCAACGAAATAAGTGGTTTCCTTTGCCATATGTCGGAAACAAACCCAAAATCCGCGCCATAACTACAAATACTAAGATAGAAAATTCCAATAGCGCCCAACCGGTAATTTGAATCAAGTACTTCTCTATCAGCAGTCGCGCGCAACTATTCGACCTATAGGTACTATAGGGTTTTTCGAACTAGGGTTTCGAGTTCAAATTTCTAGTAGTGGCTCGGAGTCTGGATATGTGCCCGGTGTATGGCAATAGGCTCACCACCTATTCCATAGTAGCACGTAAAAGTAACTGGTTAACCTTGTGAGTGTACGTACTACAGGCGTGATGTTACGTTTATCTTCTAATATTCCTGATCAAGGAGCTCCTATAAACTTAGTGGTTGTACCCCATTCATAAAAAAATCCATTATTAAGGCATATGAATGAAACATAAGTTTGCATTTCCAATTCTTTAATAATTTAATTACTTATTTGTCAAGTAAATTAAGAATCAAAACGAATTCATTAAAACTAACACATTAGCTTTACATTTAGCTATTCCGGGTATGAATTTTTCAATTATAATTATGCATAGCAATAAGTACACTAGAATAACAAACAATACGTACATACGATTTTACAAATTTTATACGAATTAATGAGATGTCAAGATTTCTATGTCATGACTAGTACAATGAGGAACAAGTTTTTTACGTTAAAAACAATTAATTAGCACGTCGACCTTCGTTTGCATTAAATAACACATTAGGTTTAATCGCTGATAATTAAATTAATAATTTAATCATTATAAAAATTTACGAGTAATAATATGTTAGAAATATTGCAATAGTACCTACCTCCAGGTGCCAGGTTTTTAGTTTATTAAAAGAAGTAATCATTTTGTTGGTAGGCAAATTTATACAACTGATAAAGAGGGCTATTCACGAAACAGCCATGCAAATCTCAAATACACCTACAGTACAAATGGCACTGGTCAGTTCTACTGCGTTGAATGCAAGAGAATGTTTAAAAACAAAGTTGAACCCGGAGCGCAGAAGGCCAACTTTGGTAGCCGTAAGTTAGGCCGCAGTATAGCTCGCTGTTATTAAACGCTATGAGGATGACAACACAAAAAATAATTTTACTTCATTCAGACATCACGTTAAATTGAAAAACCACAAAACCACATAGGTACGTTGTTTTGAGTAGGTACTAATTACGAATCAGGTAAATCTATGGTAACTTCGTACTAAGTGCAGACAAATCGAGGGCCAATATAGCTTAAAAAACTGAAAACCACGCTTAAGGATCCCCTTCACCATTATCAAGTGCTTTGGTGGTATTTATCGACTTAGTCTAAGAGTAACGATTATTTCTTTTAATCCTGCTCTTCCCGGCTGAGACACCAGGTTCATACTAAAAAAATATTGTATTGTCATCGGTTCTGGACACTCGTACAATTTTTTAGGCTAAGCGGACCGCAGGAAGTGGGTTAAATTTGTAACACACCCATACATAGTTAGGTACTTACAGGGAAGGTAATAAAAGCGCGTTAAAATATCATTTATTAATTTACATTTAAATGATAAATTACCTTGAATTTTAACACCATTTAATACTAAAGTACCTAATTAACTATAGCATGAATGGACGGTACAGCGGCATGTCTAATAAATAGCGTGAGGTTAAACTGTACAAAATGATATCATCCAATTATAACTACTTTACCTCGATAGGAAATACCATTATCCAATTGGAAGGAATTGGGTTTGAAAATTGTTTTACTCACCTTCTTTCATGTTAAAGAAAATTTTAGAAATTCCAAGTTTGGTTGGCCTGTGGCTTCAGCATTTAATGATCCAGACTGCGGAGCCGGAGTTGGTGAGTTTGATCTCCACCCAGGACCATAAGTTTTGTAATTATCACAAGTATTTTGTCTACGAGTGAGTGTAACATTATTTATATACCTACATACTAAGATATTATTTATAAATTATTGACTAAATGCATGCATGATATTGACATCATACCTTAACAGTTTATTGAAAATTTAAGTATAAAATATTCGTTAAAGATACTTTTATTTAATCTAAT
>DWDU01000161.1:0-22499 GCA_018245575.1 Jemadia suekentonmiller | reverse complement strand
CCCACGTTTCACCAGTTACGTTTACGTCCCACTATGGAATAGGTGGTGAGCCTATTGCCATGCATCGGGCACATATAAATTAAACAAATGACAATTTAAAGTCAAACGTCGGGTTGACTTGAAGCAATTTGCGTCATGGTTTCTTTGTTCCGCAGTTAGGTCATTGTTTGAATAAATGTAAAGAAGAACATGTATAGGAAGCTCGCACCAGCGCTGAAATATTTTTAACGGCTATGTCATGCAAAGAAGCTACCAAATATTCATTGGGTAAATATTTATTTTGTTCTTATTCTCTTAGCTTTGAACGTTATGATGCAATCCATATTAATCGCTGTTGGTAAGTTTTAAAACATTGTTTACCGTTTCAATTTATTTGCTGGTATTATTAGGATTTCATTAAATATTTATGAAGAGAGGCATGAATGTGGTAGTAGCCCGCACAGCCTGCAAGGATAGAGATATGTACCTACTTGACACTCGATGCTCTCTGCTTACCTCGTAAAGGACCTGGGGTAATAATGCAAAAATAATTTATTAAACATTGAATGCCTAATAGCCTAGTAGTTTGAAATTCGACCTCTAACTCCGGGGGACCGGGTTCAAATCCTATCGCGCACCTCCTAAAAATATGCGTTTTAAGTTTAAATATCACTTGTTATTACGGCGAAGGAAAACATCGTGAGGAAACCTGCACACCTTAGAAATCCCAAAAAAAACCCCACGGTGTGGCCAGAACGTACCTGGCGAAACGTGGGAATGTGCTACACTCTCTACCTACCCTTGTCTTTAAACTATTAATTAAACATTAAATTATATAAAAGGCTATGACATCTCACGCACGCTCATCAAATTATACATTCAACTTCCCAGTAAAGTTGATAAAAAAACAACTTGTGACCTTTTGGCCACAATACAGCAAGCAGCGATGTCGTGATAATAATGTATTTATGGATTCTTTGTAATATACAATACATGAATCCTTTATTATTCATACAGGTAGTCAGAAACGACACGCACGCTTGTTTCAGTTTCACATTGATATGTTTGCTTTGGTTTTTTTATATTGTATAATTTTTTTCAAGAGTATCAATAATCATATAATTATGTTAGTTCTTTCAATTGTAATTTATTTCATGAAAACTTATGAATTCGACTGGATTGTTAAGCATTTGGCAAATCATAATTAAGTTAATTATAGATATACGACGATAACACGACCGGGTGGTCTTGGATAGATGTAAAGACAGAAGACGTTCAGCTTTAACTCCAGATACGCTTAATGCTGTCAATATCGTGGAAGAATAATACAATTACGCTCACAAAAGTACTTATAAAGCTCTGAAGAGCACCTTAATATGAAGTAATTTGTTCAGTCGTTCTCGTATACGTAAATAGAAGTACAAAAACATCAACAATAGCCTTCAGGTCAAAAAGTCAACCTGATGTTGTTCTGGCACGTTTTGAATACTTACATTCAACTTTTTTGCATAACAAAGACTCGAGTTGAACATTGTCGACGGTGCCATTGTGAACTTGTTTACATTCAGTTAAATACCTAAACGCTCCTATGTAAACTTCGCCGCAACGTGTATTCAAAAACAGGTGATTGTTTACTTCGTCGAAATAAAATGTCCCAAACGCATCATGCATTGCATACAATAGGTATTATGGCCTCTTATTACGTTTGGTTCTTACTCTTCGTTTTGTTGTTTACAGTAAGCATTTACATTATATTTAATTGTAGGTGAATTATAGTTATGTGTGTGTGTTTGCTTACATACAAGTACGTCCGGTAACCCTCACCGTTAGCTATAAATCTTTACGTTACTTACATAAAATTGAATGTACCTACTTTCGATTTGCTCAAATTTAATTCACTTAGAGTTTTTTACTTAACACATTTGTTCTACTTTTGTCACTTACAATTATTGATATTTTATACTTTATAGTGCGACAATTTTCTAACTTTGTTCAATTCATGTTAGGTATCGCAAATGTGACTAGGCATGTCTCTGTCGACCTTGCGTAGATCCGTGAACGACTCTGAACTGATCCGACCGTTCCAACTCCGTTACTGTCGTTTATCTATTGTAACAAATTGTTTATAAATTAATAATTATATTTATATCTATACATATACATGTACCAATTAATTTCAAGGACGTTACCATACCACACAACGACGCAGTCATAAAATATGTAGTAAAAGTGATTGGTTGTCTTACCCGAGTGTCCCAGGTGGCTGATATTGATAAATAACCCTTTAGAGGCAAAATATCAATTAGAAAGTTGTGTTGTTATGTATTGTTCAACTGAATTGAAACAAGGAATAGTTAAATAACTTGAGTGGATATTTTCAAAACGTTTGCACAGAACTCATATTTGGAGTTCAAAAATATGACCATATATTAAAATTTCGAACAAATCTCATGTGGCTTGCCTGGCTTTTCAAATTTTTCTCCCTTGCACTGCGTTCTATTTAAATCTGAAATCTCACTCCTGTCTACTCAAAGGATCGATGTTAGTATTTATATTTAATTAATCAAGTATTACTATGCATCTCTCCATAGTTTTCTTCAAGTTTCCATAAATCCTATATAATATATAGAATACCTATAAATCCTTTAGCATCTATGATGTCTGTCTGAGCATCTCTTTAGCTATATTACTACCAGGCACTGACTAGCTTCAATAACTTAAAATTGAAATTAAACTTTAATAGTTCGCTTTATAATTTTTATTCACATTTGTCACTGTATGAGTAGGACGTTACTTACCATTATGTAATCTTTTTCTATTACCTGTACTTTCATTTGCTTCTGCTATGTCTACTGCAAACACTGCTATGTACATTTTTCACCTCTTGTTTTCTTTCGTATATTTTTGTAGCAGCGCTTATCCATCCTACTTGAATCGTTTTCTATTATGGCCTCCGCCCGCAGGTTGTCTGGAATGAAGTGCTCTGTATCGACAAGACGATCTTATTGTACTGTCGCTAATGTGTATTCTAATGCATTTAATTATCTGTGGTGTATGCAATGAAGAGTACGTAGATATATTCAAATGAATTATGAAAAAACAAATATATTACTAGCCTAATCTTATCTTGTGTAGCGTATGCATTAAATCAATAAAAGACATTGAAAAAACAATCCGTGTTCCCGTTGTCAGTAAATATTTTAGTATTAGTAATTACTACTGTGATTAAAGGGCATAAACCCCTTACAGTATGTTTTTTCCGCTTAGATAATAACCATAATGATTTTTTCAGACTTCGTAGGCCCACTGGCCTGTTGTGTCCATTAAGTTTACAAATTTTCGGAACAAAAAGATAGTTCCAAAAATTTTTCAAATGTTTGGCAATGTTTAAACCCTATTTGGGTAAAATGCGCTAACGTAATGGGACTCCCCGTGACTCATCCCGGTTTGACTCGTGACTAATCCCTGTGGACAGCGAGCCCGTAACAAATCTGTGTTTACTAGGGATAACATATTTTGAACAGTACATATTCAGTGGGTCGAACGCTTTTGGTCATAAAAATTTATTCAATAACTTATATAGCGATTCAAACATGCATGTTACGTCCTTAGAACAATAATAGGTATATTGATCGCATGTAACAAAATGATTGCGTCATGTTTTTATATATTACATGTCTATATATGTACATAGGTACGGACATAACAATACTGGTAGGTAGGTACATAGACGCAACTTGATAACGTTATCAACCGTATGCATTATTAAACTAATTAGTTACCTACTGAAAAATAAGCGACACCATATACCTAATATAAAAAATACGCAATTATAATTAATAAATTTGGCCACCCGCCAGCAGGGTTGCCAGTGTGGGTATTGCGGTATAATGAATACCGAATTGATATGGATAATTTTATCTTCTTATTGTTGCCATGGTTGGCTGAAAAAACCCTTATTCGACAACCTTATCAGACCAGTGAAAAATAATTTTACATGTGTATTTACTTATTTGTATAATAAAAAGCTGAATGTCATTAATAGATCAATGTGTATTTTTTATGCTTTATCGCGCCAATAAACGAGCTGGATTATACATTTAGTACATTTATAGCAGAGGACAGCGACAGAAACTCGCTTAAAGGAACTGAGTGTGTATATAAAAGAAACAAGTAAAACATTGTAGAAATATTCGCAATGTTCGCAATAACTGTTTATATTTATATTAGCTGTGCCCGCGACTTCGTCCGCGTGGAATTCTAAAATTCTAAAATAAAAGTAGCCTGAGTTACTCCTTATTACATCATCTGCCCATTAAAGTTCTGTCAAAATAGGTCCAGCCGTTCCAGAGATTAGCCGGAACAAACAGACCGACAGACTGACAAAAATAGTTAAAAATGTTATTTTAGTATAGGAATCTTCCGTGTCTAAATACATGAGCATTTAGTAAAGAGCGGTTATTTTAATAATACAAACAGACACTCCAATTTTATTTATCTATATAGTTTAACTGTTTACTATGTTTCAGTAGTTATAATTTAGATTACTATTTAACATTGCAGCAAATTGTTCGTTTTTAATCACCCGTTAGCGAAATAACTATCTGACGCGAATAGATAAGACAAAATTAAAGATAAGTTGAGTGTCTCATTGATATTGTGGGTTGCAAGCGCTTTGCGGATCGAGATGTCTTGGATTGAAATCCGTGGTCTGGAACTATTGAATTCTTCTTAAATTGTCTAATAGTGGCTCGCAAACTAAATATTGCCCAGTGTACGGCAATAGGTTCGCCACCTATTACATAGTGCGACGTAAACGTGGTTGAGGTAACGTGTGAGTATACTACGCTGTTCTGCCTACCTGTTTGGGGATTACACACATGGTGTTGCGTCAAAGATAAGTCTTCTTTTGATCCCAATGGATTATGCGAGCAACTTCTTTATACAGTTGTGAAACAACGTGTCGAGATTTAATGTTACAAAAATAATAAACTCCCCCTCCCCCCTTTCATGCGCCCCCCTACCATCAATGTCCCTTGGTCAATCCAGTGATGGAGCCAGTCCAAGTTAAGGCCGCCGCCATGCACTATGTTGCACTTTTATGAATAAGCGATTGAAAAGGAAATGACTTTTGTAGTAAATATGTGCACGTGTCCTATGTTCTTCAATTGACATTAGGTGTCGCTTATTTTCCTGTATGAAGTACCTACTTACCTACTGACTACCTCGCCGGTCGAGGTGCGTGCAAGCGTTACTGACCGAGAGGTTCTGAGCTCGATTCCCGGGTCGTGTAGGTACCATTGGGATTTTCTGACTTCAAAATTTCTAATAGTGGCTCGGGGTCGAGATCTGAGCCAAGCGTATGGCAATAGCCTCACCGCTCGTTACCGCGTCGGTTCAACATAAATAATAACGTCGAAGACATAGGTATGTATACAGAATGTATAGGTATGTATACAGAAGACATAGGTATGTATACAGAAGGTGTATACAGAATGTTATGTTAGCGAATCTTCTGCATTTTAATGGTTAATGCCAAAATTAAAAACGAGTACATGCAATTTTTTTCACTTTTATAAGTTATTTATAAATGTTCATGTGTTTAATTATATTTTATAGCAACCCTACAAGTTTAATAATTAACCCTCTTCGTTATAATTGTAATGAAATATTGATTAAGCTTTTAATTAATGAGCGTTTAAGCTTGTAAAGATAGAGATCTCGTAAGAACAAAAATAAATGTAGGTACTACGCTTAAAGGTGCCAAGAGATAATTAGTCATTCCTGTTTATGCCATTTAAAATATAAACAAATGGATTCTAAAGCATGTGGTTGTATTTAAGTCGTAAAAACATACCATTTTTTAACAAAAAGGAACCATGTAAATAGGACATATAAATGACTTTTTGCCCATAATCCCCACGCTGGGCATGAAAGGAGTAGGTACGATTTTTCGCGCTGCCTGCGCCGTTGCGCGTGCGTGACTAGCGCATGCATCCGGACATGACCGCGCAATTCATGCTATAATTATTATGAAATAAAATAAGTTGCAATACAAATAATTTACAATGTGCAATTCCTTGGTATTTTCAATATTTTCCTCAGCTGTTGTAATTGATACCATTCATTTATTTTAATTCTGACCGTCGGTTGGGGTTTACTGAAATAATGTTTTACGCTAATTTTAAATTAGTTTTACAACTGAAAAAAGTGTTTTACAATAGGCTGTCGTTAAGCAGCTAACCCGTCTGATGTAAAGCGCAGAAGTGTCTCAACATAACCCGCGCAAGACAAACAAAGCTTAATCGCCCGTTTTAAATTGCAAAACGTAATTTTTCGTCTGTCATAACATAGTCGCACAACACGCGGCCTTGAGAAATGATACAACGTTATCACAAACGAAATGTAACTGTACACTGTGATGGTCTGTCTACAGTCATGCGAAAGATGTACGCGGAGATAGCGGCGGCTATCGGCTTTCACTATCTGCATTAATTGTTATCGCTCGATGCTATAATACCATGCGATCGGCCCCAGGGCCTCGCATTTTATGTGCCCACATGAAACATATTTGACAAGGTTTAGTTGAAATTATAATTTTATTGTTTTTTGTGGATAAAATTGATAACAGTTCGTAGTACGCTATTTGTTAATTTTATATGCGCAAAAGAAAAATAAAATATTTTTTTTAGGTAAGTAGATATTTGTTTTAAACGTAATGCGTGTGTTTTGTTATTATTATATAATCACGACACACTCATTACGTCGTAGGCCAGAACACCTCTATTCCGCCAAGCATCTCTATTCTTACAGACTTGACGGGGTTCTTACATTTTAATCATTATACACTCACTCAGTATCTGTTATTATTATTAATAAGTAAAGATAAGCTGTTCATAAGCAAGGATGTTTTAGATTTTTTGAAATGCGACAATTTAGATTTCCATTATGATGTAAAATTTAAAAGTGTATACAATCAATTATGTTAAACTTGTTTTGGAGACCCGGCGCGACGTCGTATCACTATTAAACGGTCGACCTCCAACAGCAAACCACGTTGATTTCCTAGCTTTGGTTGTGAAGAACAAATTGATTCCACAAATTCTTGTGTAAAAATAAACAATGAACTCATTTCGAAGTAATAAATATGTTTGGAATAGTTCTAAAACATTTCCATATCCAAGGCACAAGGATTAAACATTTAAAAGTTCGTAAACGCTGACAGCGAAAATAACTTAAATAACCCTTGGCGGGCAAGGGCGTGGGCTATAAAAAGTTAACTAAAACAACAATCAGTGAACCACGGCCCCTTGCGTTCTCCCCTCTTCAAATTTAACATCGTTAATATATGCGATGCATACGATCGAAAACTTGAACGCAAATGCCAGGCAATATATTATTGCTATCTGCTATTTCTCGCTATAAACGTATATTTCAATCAAGGGAAGCGCTAAAACTAATGAAGCGCTGCAATTGAGTTCTATCGTCGACTAATAAATATTGAAATCAAGCGCACAGCTAGTTTTTCTGTTTAGATAAACAAAAAGCGCTAGATCTGCCCTCGTGGCTGCAATGTGGAAGTGTCATTGTAAGTGAGTTTTACAACCTACACAAGCTTCCTGTGTGAGAGGCGATAGCGGCTATATTGTTCATTTTTATTGCATTCACAAATGTCAGATGAAGTGTCGCAGATGAATGTCAAAGCGCCAAGCAACCGCTGTGTACGCAATACATTATTTTAGTCACATTTCAATTGTTTTCCAGTAGCTTAGAATTGGCTTAGAATATAGCTAATTCATAATAGAAACATTAGGTACATAAAAGTAATATTATTCTTTTTACTTAAGAAAGGCAAATCATGAAGTATGAAACCGTAGATAACTCCTTAAACAATGTTTTTCTATAATAAACTATAAATCGATTCAGATAACGAACGTCGTTTGTCACTTCCTATGCACACCTTGGGAAAGACCTATGTCCAGCAGTGGGACGGTAAAGACCGCGGGATAATGATGATGCGTTATAGAAGTCACATAGGTAATAACGATATAGGTAAATGTCATTACTTTACGTAAATAAAATGTTATATTGTTTCTAGATACACCTACACAGATGAACGTGAAGATTTAATGAATGAATGTGGACCCAAAATGTCAAATATAATATTATTACCACATATAACTCACAAATGAACATTCTCCTAAGGTTCCCACATAGATTATTCTGTTATCACAATATATAAACCCGCTGGTTAGCATAATGCTAATTAGAATGTATTAACGTCACCACAATTACAATTGAGCGTTCATATAATTTTACTGACGCATATCTATCGTATGTATGCTGCGACGAAAATACATTCATATACTCCGAAACCGGCCGACGTGAGCTTTGGAAAGAGTGTAGTGAATGTAGAAAAAGTGCCCCCAATTCTTGTAAGAACGGGGATATTTGGCAGTTGGTGCTCTACGCCTGAGTCGTAAGGGTTCAATAATACTGATATACCGTATATAAGTCATGTGGTGGACAATTATAACGACCTTGGCAAGACACGTACTAGCTGGTGGATGAGAGTAGCGAGGGACAGTGTTGTAACACACGGGGGGAGAGGGGAGGGGTGGGAGCAGGGGAGCAGCAGTATTGTAGCTGTAACTGATTTGATGATGGACGGAATATGTGTTGATTACGAACGCATTCTTTCTACCTTTGTTGTATATGTATGTACTCGCATCACAGTAATAGAGTTCTGTTGATACTTGACAGAGTAAATGTTGGTGTCAGTAGGTATTTAAAGCCGCCGAGGTGGCGTGTAGGTTCAATATCGCCGCGGGGAGATAACAAATATTGGAAAGAGCCCGCGCTCGCTGGCCGCCGGCGCCGAGCGGCCATCTCTAATGGCACAATACTCGGTTATTTCTAAATCTCCATAAGTTCGGATTCTTGGAAACTTCAACAGAATGTTTCAACTAGACAAAGCCAAAAATAAAATGTAACGTTCGAAAATATTTAATTTTACAGTGACTTTTTCACTCTGTAAGAATTCGATACTGTCTGCCTACCCCGTAAGCGACCTGTCCGAGCGTCTCCATCCACACAGTCTCGACGTGCTATCATGTATTCATCAGTCTCATTAGACGCACGCCGGTTTCGGAAACCGTCAATTTTTCTGCAACTGACACTCGCTATTGCGTGTGAAAACATCAACAACATTTTTTGTCCTATTCATGTCGTCCTTGTCTTATCTCATAAGTAGAGTTATCTTATTGATTCCGCTTATCTACACTTTCCAACGCTTCCAAGTCTAGCCAACTCATTGCAGATAGAAGTCAATCAAATAAGTCGGGTGCGTTGATTATTATTAAATATTATATTTATTATTTATATATTAATTATGTTAATTTTAATTTTATTATAAACATTATAAGTAATTGTGCAAATTGTCGCGCTTTTCACCATTGATAAATAAACGCTAATACTTATTACGGTTTATTCATCAATGGTTACCTACTGTTTATTTATAATTAGTTACCTATAATGTAAAAGAGGTATACGCTTGGATTATAAACAACAATATACTTATTATATCTGTCTACCTCGTAAGAGAACCATTGTGCCGATATAATAATAATAATAATTTTACCCAAAGGTAGCATAAAATCGTAGAAAAATTAATACAAATATAAAATTGAAAATGATATACCTATTACAACAATTTATCTTCAAACGATGTTTAAAAATGCGGAGAGTTTTGTTTGATGTTTTATCTGCGGACTTGATAAAGCTCCGGCGCCACCGGCGATGCTGAATTATTTATCGCCTCGCAACGATACGCATCCATCGTTGCCCCATCAAAACAAAGTCGCACTGACGATTTTCAATGAGACCAATTTGTTGGGATCCAGATTTGTGGTTTCTTATCGAGTCCCGCGCTCCACCTCGATATGTTGTAATGGTGTTATTCTTTGTGGTTTTTTAGCTTTTATAAGTCTGTTTATTTCTTTAACATATTTAATTTCTACTTAAGATTTTCTAATGCTAGTTTTATAACGCCTAAAACACATAGGTACTAATGTGAAACTCCTGTGCGTTGTGCTCAAGTCCGTACGTTGATTACTTACAATTTGATAGTAATTAATACGACTTTTACTTTAAATATCATCTGTCGTGTGTCATATAATTTAATGTTAAAGAAAACAAAAAACTGCATTCAGAGCTAAAAACGTAATTCCCAATTTTGTTCCTATATGGCGATAAGTAGATTAAGAGGTAGATGGAACGATTAACACTATATTTTCAGGTTTATTTACAAATGTACCAAACACGTGACCACAGAAAAAATAAATAGGATCAATGTATTCCGTTCCATATTTGAAACTTCGAAGTTCAAATGTCTAATATCGAATTCGAAATATGAAAGATTCCAACGAATGTTCGAAAATTACGGAATCTTTGTCAATGTGTTAATGTTATAATATACTGTTATATTTACATATGTCTCGACATTGAATAAATAAGGGGTGAAAGGGTGTTTATTTTATATAAAATCAAATGGGTAAAAGCAATCCGGCGGCACTGAATTATTAATGGCGTCGAAAACAGCCTGTTCCGACACGCTCATTGACACATCGTCAAAACATGCTTTGTCACTCGTAATGACAACTTATTATGTTTGAACAGCGACGTGTTTCGCTTTTACGTATTAGAAATTTAATTACAAATGTTTCGTTATAACCTGCATTATTTACATTAATCTTAAAAACACAAAGCTCCTTACGTAATAAGACACTAGCATCAGATATATCTATTCAGTAGCGCGATTCATAAACGTGTGACTGTATCGCTACTTTTGGCATTTAGTCGCTTTAGCAACGCGCGACAGACGCAATTTACTATCAGAACTGCATCGCAACTAACACGGGACTGTTTTAAACGACAATGAGTAAGAGGCAGGGGTTCCGCAGCGGCTAGAGGCGTTGTTATCTACACTGTAGCGCTACAGTCGCGGTACAAAAGCTTATTGCAGGCGACAGTGTATACGACCCGCGACAGTATCGCGACTGTATCGCGCCCGTCGCGCGACTTTGTCGCTGAACAATCGCTGCAAAAAGTAACCGTGGGCGACCTCTCTAAGATTGCCACTCACTACAACCGCAAGAGATGAATTAAATTTTATAAGAAAATTGCTTCTGATATACCCATTGCATCTACCACTATATAGGTTCTGTTTAACGTAACACTGTACGAAACATATTCATACAATTACGCTTACAATTTAAATAAGACTTACTGATTATTTGCAACAGGGAAAACTGATATTTACGATGTTTTCATACCTTATCGCGGTTCTTTTATCTTATAATATATGTATGTATACTTTCCAAAATGTCTTATAAATCTACTAAGGCGTAGATAACGGCACAACAGCTACGAGTATGTAAATCTTACATTAAATATTCTGGAACACTTCCGTTTTGCTGACTTGTGATTAGTTGTTTTAAAGTTCATGGGCGCATTCGGTCGGTAGTCGCGTGTAAAAAGACTACTCCATTAAAAAAAGTACCGTAACAATAAAAAAAAGTAAGTAACTCCATTAAAAAATGTAATGTAACATCACGCCTGTAATCCCCAAGAGGTAGGCAGAGGAATGTAGAACACTCCCACTCCCCCGTTTCACTAGTTTCGTTTACGTCCCACTATATAATGGATGGTAAGCCTACTCGCTACCAATGGACAAAACGTGGGACAACATCATTACATAATTACTTATCAGAAACAAAACGTTTAGAAATGCCTAATACAAACCAACACACACACACACAAAACGCAAAACAAATCTGTTTGTTTATTTCCCGAGCGCGATGCGAACCGATAATGGTGTTTCCGTTATTCTTTTTATTGCGGCACCGTTTAGGATAACAGTTTACGTTATAGATGCCAAATCGATTCCGACCATCACACCAGCTTACGCAACGTCCCACACGCCTCGGCGCCGCCGTCGCGCACCTGTCCCACACTTGCAACGCTCCATTCTCTCGCCGCGCATTGGTGTTCACTGTCACGATAGTTATGATGCTTGCATCAGTGATGGTTGCGCTTACGGTGGTTAATTAGTATAGAGAGTTGAGCGTCAAAATAGAGTTACTGCAGTTCTTGCAATGTACAGGTTTGTCTCGAATCGATGCATGGCGGACGATCTCATGAACAGACGCGTCGGTCGGGGCTTTAATTCGGTTGGTCCAGCGACTTACCAACAGCGACCTACTTTATAAAGAGGGGATGCAATGGGTAGCTGAGTGCTAAGCCACAAGACGACCGCTACTTGATAAATTTATAGGTACTTTGTATATAAATGTAATGAAAACTTTTTGTTGCAGGTAAGCCGACTGAGCCGTGCAATTTGTGTGATCCCATGCTTCATGTTCCGTTTGGTAAGTTGCGATGTATCTACTACCTAGTTACTTGTCAGGTTGTGGTTTACTTCCTAACGACATATTTACACACTCATGTGAAGCACTATTAAACAAGTAAACTATACTGTGTTATCTGCTTTAAGATATTGCAGTCGTTAAGAGGACAATAGAAAAGAAATACCGAAGTCATTTCAATAAAAAGATAGGCGCAGAGACTTTGATTTTATCTCAGCAATGATCTCGCGTGTTGTAATTCGCTGTTTCGGGGCAGTCCTGGTCTGTCTGAGGACGCATCTATGCTTTCCATCAGACGGGCTCGCGGCCAAACGCAAGACAATTTTAATAAAAACATACGATCTCAATCTCGTAATGAAAAGTTCAAATACGAATTATTACAATTCCTCGTTACTGGGTTGCAGGGAACTTTATGGACATAATCGCATTAACCGTGTTTTTTGCTTTCGTCCAATTGAATCCTCGCCGCGGTGATCGAGCAAGAACAGTGGGTAGAGTGGGCAGAGTGGGTCAACGGGTCGTTCCGTCCCGCCGGGCCCGCATCTCCCCTACTCCCTTCTCCTGCCCTTATTAATAAAACTGTAATGTGTTTGCGTGCATACCATCACGCTTTTACTTTCCTTAGCAACGGCAGATAGGCAAATAATATTGTTTTTCTTTTACGTCCTAAACGCATTTAATATAGTAGAAATAAATTTGTCATCAAAATTTCAAGTACGCCAAAGTATCGTCATCACAATTATCGGTCTATTTTCGTTCATTTCTGAACCCTAGGGCATGTCAAAAATTAGACAATCGCCGTTGCGACTGCGAAATTCGCTGTTTTTACAAACTTTACAGGAGGAGCAAAAAAAACTGATTTTCTATAGAAAAAATACCGAGAGAATAATTTATTTTTACTTACAACGACAACGTTATATACATACATATATCTAATTTTTTAGTTTTAAGTTACTTTTGGATAGATAACGTTATTAATAATGACCAAATTAAACATAATAAACATTTTTTTGTCATTTTAAATCTCCTATGTGCAGTGAAGTACAATATCGGGCGCAATTTTTGCTTCCGCTTTCGTAACCATATTTTAGCTATGTGAATAATATATTCATTTATGCCATAGCTGTTTTTACAGTATGTGTCCTGAATAACGTTTGCAACCGCGTAAATAACCGAACCTAACTAAAAAAACAGGGAATTTAACCGGCGCATCGACGCTGTATAATTGTGTAAGTCATAGTAAATTATAAAGTAATGCAGGTAATCTTAAAATATTTCAATGCAGTTTCAAAACATCATATCTAATATGCACTGAAGTAATTCCCTACGTTCAGATCGCAGACGTATCCCTGAAAAGGCGTAACCAATAAATGTTTCATTGCGATTTTATAGTGAAACTTTATTTCAGTTTCAGAACAATATTTATAAAGCGCCAGATACTTTCAATAGTGAAGCTGAAATAATTTATGTTAGTCCATTGTTCCGCGAGCTCCGCGTATTTATTTATATTTAATGCGAATGTTGGATCGACGGGCGCTCAGTAACTTCCTTTGCGACTGTTTACACGTTGCGTTTGTATGTTAACTAAACGTCGACAAACTAAAACTAACGGGCGCTACGAACTAAGGCCAGCGGCGACGTTAGTTAGCGTTCCACTTTAATTGCAATCGCTTTACTTATTTTCACTTTATTTCGTTGATTATTTTTATGTTGTCATGTTGGTGTGTATAACTGTGCCCCCGTTCAGGTGGGTTACCTGTTATTGTTGATTTTTTTTCTACGATCATACTAATTGTTAAAAATTTCTGGCCCATTTGTACTGTGGTTAGAGAACCTGACTGTTGCGCCGGTGGTCGCGGGTTCGATCCCACCCAGAACCAATATTTGAGTGACGAGCACAAATATTTGTTAATAAAGTATATATTTATATGTAGTTTATGAGCCGTGTGATCACCATAACACAAGCTCCGTTGAAGCTTACTTTAGGATCAGATAGCCGTGTGCGGAGATGTTCCGTTTGCTATTATCATTATACGTACCATTACTATCAAATCAGATACAATCACAAAAATACACTACATTCGAGTCCAACCTATTTCAGTTTACCTATTCTATTATCCGCCATATATTATAATCCGACATTATCTAATGATAATAGTAGGTTTGTTATTTTTATGATTATATATATAATATGTTTATATAATCAAAGCTAAATTTACATGCAATACACATGAGATTTAGGTCAGATTATAATAAAAAAAACGACTTCTCTCAGGTTTTTTTCCGCAGTCAATATGTCTTAATGTTAATCTGGCAACAATAATTTAATGAATGTCAGCGAATTGAGTTTTAATCACTTTTACTAATTAGCTTTGTCGGACCGCCGCTTGAATATCTGAACCAGCTGTTCAGAAACACATCGCCGGTCGCTTGTTTAACAAATTAAAAATATCACTCTTAGGTAAAAGTTTGAGAGCACTACACTCCCGCGATTGACCAGTTTCGTTTACGTTCCACTATGGAATACCGAGGTGGTGAGCCTATTGCCATACGTCGGGCACAGATCCAGACTCCGAGCCACTATTAGAAAATCTAAGTTAGAAAAAATCACTTTTTAAACTATTTTTCCAATGTTCACAGTTACGAATGTGATTTCTAATAGCATCTTTTATATTATCTGTATTTAGTTTATTAACCTTAATACTTTCGATGCAAGTAACGAAGTTGAGTCGTGACAAATGTACGTGCAAATACAGATTGCCTACTAGTGTTATATGTGTTGAACAAGTTGCTAAATATAGGCTTCAATCAAGTAACACAATCATGTGTACGTACTGACTGACCTTTCGCCTTCAACCCACCCCTGTTTTCTGACCTTTACTCTAAAGCATCACAGTTTAGCGTTCAAATCGCGTCACACGACAAGTTCCCACGCGCCGCGCGCCAGTGCGACGACAAAAAGAGTTGTGTCATTCGGGCCGATCAAATAATTAATAAGTGATATTGTGTTGCCCGCATCGCGCACATAAATAATATTAACGAAGCCGATGCGTCAGCTCTACGCAACGTAATCTATTATTATATCAGTTAAATCTCACTAATGCTCACGCTGCAAGCTATTTTCAATCATGTGCCTTTGTTATATGGTCTAGTACTGCTTGTGAACTTATCGTTATCTCTCTATATAATGGTGAGTCTATTTGTGTTGCGAGCACCACTTTCTCGATTGATTGTCGATATAATTAGCTGAAGGGGACCTTCGCGCCTCTAGGGCCGACATTTATTTAGCTCTTTGAAGCTGTTTGCGTATTTATAGAAACGTTCGCGCCGTTCCTACGGACGTCTCGTTGAATTGGTAACATTTTATTATTTCAGTAAACATTGTTTCAAATAATCCGAGTATATATAAATTTAGATTTTAAAGAGATGATTTATGAGCCTGCCCTTATAACTTTTATGTTGAAGCTCATTGGTGTATAAATATATTTTTTTCTGAACTATTTTTAACGTGGACAACCCTAAAAGAATCTATTCTTCGAACGGCTAATTGGCACCCACGCGTTTTTTTAATTGACTGACTAATGCAGCATCTTAATTACGTGTCTAATAAATGGATCGTATATTTACGAGAATAAGCGTAAAAATCAAACAAATTATCTATAAATTATAAGTCAACATAACCCACTGGCGCTTATTAGATATATGCTTTTCATCAGAACTTTCATGCGTACTGCGTTAAGGCAAGATTTCTGAACCAAATTAATTAAAATGAAAGCAATATATCCACAATTGCTTTTAACTGTAACATTGTTGGCAAATGAATTCATCGGGTAAATGTTGTTTCCAAACGACTTCTCGTTTCGGCTCGAAAAATTCAGATACATGATTGCGAGTTAGGGATGTCATTTTTTGTTTGTCATCGTCATTTTTGTTTTATTAAGATATTTTGTATCAAAGTAAATATTCCTAAATCCAGAACTTGTTCGAACGATATGTTGAATGATTTACTAATTTCTTCTTTTCATTATAAAAATCAAATTAGATACAAATGTTACTAGGTACTGTCTATAGGAGTAAACAATTGAATAATATCCTAACATAATCAGCTGGTGTTGCACCTACTTTTATCTCAATCTAAAGCCTTCTTCGGTCACAGGAAGTGTTTTTGACACCGAGTGGCCGCTGTAAACATTATGATGTGAAGATCAACGAGTCTTGATCATTTATTGTGGAAGGGTGTTCGATTTGTGTATTAATTATACAAATGTTTACTTGTGTACCGGATGACAAGATTCTTAGATAACGATCGTTGCTGTAATCCGAAGTTGTGTCATTAAATGCAGCGGAAAGTGTTCAATAAATAAACATTATTTCATAACTCGGTGATTAGTGCGAAAACCACACTCGATTAATATGCTAGGATTAATATGCTACATCACAGCGGGGCACTTGGAGCTTTGAGCCTATTAAAAGGGCTTTCCCGAGTCTCATAGTCTTTACGCGCTAACCGTCACCACCGTACATGAGATGTTATCATAATCTGAGATTAAGAATGAAACGAAAATATTAGTGGTATTAAACATTAACACAAGTACATATGAACATGTTATAATAGTTTGAATTTACAACGCATTACTGTTATCAAATTAATTTACAATTACATACATTAAAGACGATACACAACCTTGAATAAGCACGAGCAGTTGTGAAGTATCCGCGGTTATGTAACGCGAAAATAATTCGCAATATCTTCAACAGCGGCTACGTACACACACGCGCACACATACACGCACGCACACCCGCAAACGGGCGCTCGCGTACGAAAATGCAAATAAATGTGCAAGGTCGGCAGTTTGGGATATCGTAACACACATATGTGTTCGCTTCCTCATATTTCGTGCGCCGTGATCTCAGAGCCGTTATCGTTGACCACATTATCAATATCCGCGCTTGTGATAATGCAAATACTTTGTACGAATAATCGTGCTAATTTTTGCGAAGGTCGCGCGGAGACCTTACGAAAAAGCAGCTTTGACCTCGCGGTTATCATTGGCCTGATATCGTGATATGCGCAGCAATTATTTTGACGGGAGCCACGCGTATCACTCTTACTTTATCGCTCTCTTATTGTGGTGCGACTCGAGGTGAATAGTGTCGAAAAATATTAGGGGCGGTTCGTATCGTGATGTCTTGGAAGAAGATTTACGCCAGTAAGTGCTGTGACTTATTCTAATCGAACTACCTTGAGTTGTACATTTAATTTATATTACCTATGTTATTTGTTAGTGATTAATATACAAGCAGCATGTCCGGTCAGTAACACTAGAGACATTTGATAGACGATGCTCTCAGCCTGCCCCGTAAGTAACCCGCCGTAATGATTTAATATTAATTGATATTTCATATTTAATTTTGTATTGTGTGATTTAAACCCTTGTTATATTCGGCCCATCATTTATTGTGGCTGTTAAATCTCGTCTAATAATAGCACGACATTAAAGCCATAAATGTGCTACCACTGGAGCCGTACGCGCGACTGAATAATATTATTAATCGGGATTCGATACGCTGAATCGACTCTTGTCGTATACAAACATTCGATTGCGTATTGACATCAAAAGTACTACGTTAGTTTTGAATATAAAATAATGGTAAAATAAAGGACTTTAATTTTTGTAAAACTAACAAATTAATTGAAACTATTAAAATAATACTCTAGGAATTTGCATGTACCTACCTTGTTTTTTTATAAATTTTGTACTGTGAACATAAAGGAAATACCGAACTACGATTGTAGGTATTATTGATATGCATTAGTGTTATACCATAACGTTAGGTCCCTTATTGATTAGGCAGAGAGTACAAAGTGCCAAATATCTCTATACTTACTATCTTCCTACATACGCACCAATTTCTAAGAAATATTCAAAGTTAAGAGTATTTAGTTTTGAATTATTACATATACATACTGTACAAAATATATAAGTAAACATCGAGTATAAAATTAGATTGGTTATTGAGTTTTCCTGTTGATAACAGGAGTATTTTTGATAAAGCACACAACAAATTGCAAAATTATTCCGTGAAATCCTCTCCAAATCCCCCGCGGGCAAAGTTCACATTGAGGAAAAATTCTTTGTAATAGTTTATTATTATGAAAACTTTAATGTGACGGCAATATTGTGGACCCACAACTGAACCCCAGCGACGCACAGGTATTGCGTAGTTTAAACATCATGGAGTCTGTGGAGGCACGACGCGAATTGTACTTGACTTATTCATGTACAAACAACTATTTATCATAACTCCCTGGTAATCTCTAGAAGATATAATTGTCCATCTATACATACGTGATGAGAACCCAAGAGGAATTATTTGTCTGTAGGGCGACGCGATGTGCAAACGTTGCAGTCACCAAGTAAAATCATACAAGACTAGAAGCATCTTTATCTCTGCTTAAAGTTTGACATTAAGCTTGGTAAGAGTTTGAACAGTATGCTACAACACAATTCCACAACGCGTCTTCGAGCTCTATTGCCATGATACAATCTTGATGATTATGTTACATTATTTAGAGCAAATATTTAATTTGCCGTAATATCTTTGGACACTGCCATGCATAACAATTTTTCTTGTTTTATTGAAAAATAGACACTTTTTTAATAGGAATTAAATATTTTTTCGCCTGGCAACGTTGTACACTGGCACACTGTTGCTCCGGATCCCGGGCAATTTCAATTGTTTCGCCGGGTATCGACAACCGTGTCATAATTCGGAATGTCCGCGGTTTCGGAAATCGCCCGTGGCCGTCGGACAGCGGCGAGGACGATCCGGGGCAGCCGCAAATATTGACGTGTGTCGCCCAATGACAGCTTTAATATTTACCGATGGCAATTCTAAAATATTTGTTTCGCGATGTCACATTACATGTCAGAATTTGGATTATTCGCATTGCGATTGAAAGATACGTTTAGTTGTAATAAGTTTATACTGCGTAGTGTTCCTCTTCTGACGAAAACCAGTTAACGATGTCCATCTTCTGATAGAGTACCATATAAAGGTTAAAACTACTTTCGAAGTTCCAGCGATTCTAGTTATTATTGAGCCCACTTACCTTTATTTCGGAGTCTGGTACCCGGTATATGGCAATAGGCTCACCAACTACTCCATAGCGGGACTTAAACATAACTAGTGAAAAGTGGGAGTATACTACACTCCTCTGCCTACCTCTTCGGGGGTTACAGGCGTGATGTTAAGTGTGTAGTAAGTTCAGTATCAGCACCTGGCTCAATTCGCGGCTGACGTCAAGCGACATCACCGCACCGCCTTCAGCGTGAGCCGCGTGTATGTTCAGTGATAAGACTTTTAACCCGTCATTTGAAACGCAACAGTAAATATTATGCCACCAGATGCAAATATAAAATTATTATTTCCGTATGATTATTTCCACAAGAAACATGTGTATGATTCTGTCTAATGGAGTCAAAAACTGTTGGACACCGGCGCGGGTGTATGAAAGAACTGAGGAATATACCTACCTACTAAGTAAGAAAGGAGTAAGTCAAATCTGTTAGGATAGAGATATTTCTAACTCGGCACTCTCTGCTTACCTCGTAACGGCCTTAGCGTGATAATATAACAGTAATAAATATTAGAATAAACCCATAAAATATAGATAATCGTAACATTTTATATGTACAAATATATATATATATATGTGTGTGTGTGTGTGTGTGGTTACGAAAATATTAAATAAATATCGTATGTTTGCTTCAGAAATCATCCGAGCAGTTTTAATAGAAAGTCGTGCGCAGCTGTTTTAACAGTATGGGTATTGGACGCATCAATGATAATGATACATGTATACAAATCCTTATAGTTTTTAATACTTATATAAAGTGCTTTGATAAATATTTCAGTAATATTATACTAATTTTGAGTTTTAAAAATGTTCCGAAAAAAAAATTCTAACTCGGTGCTCTCTGCCCACCCTGTAGGACACCTAGCGTGACGATACAAAAAGTTTTTTTTCGCAAACAACATTTAATGTGAAAACGACAAAAGACGATATTGCCAGTGGGTACGTACGTACAGAAATCTTCTTTACAATGTTATGTAAACCAGAGGCTCGGTTGATCCGCTTTGACCTATTCCCGGAATTTCGATAGAGCGCTCGGCAGTTCAAGCGAGCCGTCAAAGTGTTCGGATTAAACTGGAGTACTAACAATTAGTAGTAATTCCCCAATAACCTGCCAGGTATTGCCTTTGACGGCTTAACTGCTTGCGTACTGTAAGTACATGACAGATGACACGTTGACGTCACCGTGTCGTCCTCGAAAAGATAGGCGGACGAGTGTGGTTACTAATAACTCCCGTTACTAATAACCTACTGTAATTCTTTAAATGTCGGATATTTCCTTTCACCCTGCGCTAGCAAAATTTTCTTTTCATTTACGTATAGTTATAGACCATTTTTCAAAACATCAGTCCACCGAAGAATATTACTATCCATAGAGGTGTTTTGGGGCAAAATATATAATAGGATCTTTTATTTGGAAAGGAAAAAATATTTCCTGCTGCGATATCCTAGCCAAAACCCTAAACAGTGCTCATCTGAATTTATTATTAAATCATAACATAAGCTCCCTTACGGGCTTACGGGATAGGCAGAGGCTTGAATAAGTTACGATAATAAGTAACACAGGCAGCGTACCAAGTCGAAATCACTCAGTACTACAATATTAAACAGACTATTACTTCTAGTTAAGTTCCCAATTCCCTTGCATAGAGTAAAGCTACTAATCAGTGTAACGTGGCTTAAATGGTTGTTGATTCTCAAGTCACAGTTCTCGGACGCAACACGCCACACTCGCTCGCTCCCGCTGGCGACACTGCCACTAATTATTCCTGCAAGCCAACTGATGTTTGTCTCGTTTGTATGGTTGACTCGACTACGGCTACTCTACTAGGCTGGTAATACAGGCTATCTACTGGATAAAGACTAAGCTATATTTACTACATTTTTATTGTTACTAAAACAAAGTTAAAAAGTACTGTGAAAGATTATTTTCGGAACACAAAAATTGATAGAAAAGGTAACAGTTTTTAAGTTGTCTTAAATTGATACTATTTTGAGATTATAGTCATTTTCTATCAAACCATTTAACTTTCGTTTTGTGAAATGCAACATTTGGCTCCTGTATTATTGTTAATTGCTCGAACTAAAGGCAAGCTTTGTCATGTTGTTACAAAGGGGTAATAAATGTAGAGATATCTCGCCGCGGTACGAACATAAAGAAACAATTTAATTAAGTTCCGTGGAAAAACTTCGCCGCCCACCTGTGGGCCTCTCGAGCGCGCGCCGCGGCCTGCAGTGTTCAAATGCCTTTTTCTGACATTTAGTGCAACTTAGCAATAACATTATACAATGTCCCAATTAAATATACGCTTAACATATTATATGTTATTACGAAGCTTTAAAGTAGCAAGGTGTATTGTATTAAAAGTATCCTTATTACAAGCCGTGTCAACTGACATTAAGGTTGATAAAAAAACATCGAACACGTTTAATTTATTCATCGTTCTATTGTCATTTACCATTACGTAAACTCTGTGCCAAACTTGACGAAGATAACCTTGTTATGTCGCTTTTAACATAATACGGAATAAAATACGAAGGAAATCCAACTATCAATAACTTGACGTTGTTTAAAATTCGTCGACCGTCAGGGATTTGGCACTTCGACGCGCGCGACGAATTTATAATACTTTTTTATGGACCGTTGTCCGGATTTGACGCATAGTACCCCGTCTTGTCGTTGCCGCACGCCGCCGCGCAACTGAACAGATTAATCCATCTCATAGATGTAAGGCGAAATTTAAAAGCATGTTAGAGCGCGTTAATGCAACGATAGCCCCGTGGTTTAGAAATCAGTCTTCCACTCCGGGAGTACCGCGTTCAATACTTAGCGCGCGCCTCTTTACAAAAAATGTTGGTTTTAATAAAGTTTAACGAATTTAAAAAAAAAAAAGTAACATCACGCCTGTAATCCCCGAAGAGGTAGGCAGAGGAGTGTAGAACACTCCCACGTTTCA
>DWDU01000160.1:0-22550 GCA_018245575.1 Jemadia suekentonmiller | reverse complement strand
AAGTCCTCGAGGCCCGCAATCCCTACACATAGCGCCGAAATGCGTAGCGTAGGACGTCCCAATCCATCCATCCATCCGATGATGGTGACGGTGGTGATTATGATGATAATGATGATGATCCTTTTTTTACTTGAAATTACGCGAATCTATTAAGAACATGTTAAAAGCCTTTCTATATTCCTGTTATACTACTCAAATGTATCCTACCTAATTTTATTAAACAAAACGACAGATGATTGTTTGTAAAATTGTGACGTTTGTAGACATAGCATTTTAATTAGCTATTTTTTGCGGTTCCTAACGATAAAATAGTTGTCGTTATCATCGTATCTGGTTTCACTAAATGCAAAAATAGAATAATTGAAACGGCGCAATATTCATAGGTGGGTGGAAAGAACAATAGATAAAACTATGATGTATGTACCGTAACCGTTTCGGGACAAATCCGGTATATGCGACCTCGACTTTTATCCGTGTCATTTTTATAAATCACGCTCGAACGTTCCGTGTTACGTCCGCGGCGTCGGCCGACCTTCTTCCGGTCATTTCTCGGTGGGTACTTCGCTCGTCGTGACCTTTCCTGAGAAATCACAGCTGCTAATTTACGACTGGCGCCATATCTCACTGGGGATTTATGACGGGCCCGTACAGCGCACCTCTTGCGTGTGTAGCTTTTGATGCGAAAATAAAAACAGAAAAACACGTCGCAAGATGTGCTAGGTAGGTATGCATGGGTATGTATTTGGAGAATTTTGGGAACCATTACTGTAATTAAGGTTATTATAAGGTAATAATATTATTTTTGCCTAAGTTCGTCATTAGATTATCAACGAGATTGCAAAAATTTAAACATTTCCTCTAAATTGTTGAGCGTCGTTCAAACATCACCATGCGGATGGATGTGACTTAATATAATAATTCTGCTGCGGCAGCGTCGGGACTGTTGTGTATTTGTGGATATTTATGAGATAGCAAGCAATAGGTCATCAGCTTGAGTCGTGGAGTGGTGAGCTGGCATGACTTGGGATTATAAATCTTGCGCGCGCTCTGGTCGTAACAACGCGGGCTAGGCCAGGCAGTGTAAGTATTGTTGATGTTATTAGAGCATTATTATTATTAATTTCTATTTCGACCATCGTTTACGTGTTGGTATGAAACGTTACTACAGTATAAATCGATGCTATATAAAATTAATAAAAAGGAAGTAATGTTTATTAAGGAATCAACAATTGTTGATATTATTAATTGTTGATAATTGTATTCTTTCCTTAGCAATTTCTCTGAATATCAGCCACTTTAATTGCCTAATGATTGCGTAAAAAGCATGTAAGTGTATTATTAGCGAAAGGGTTTTATCAGTGTTAATAAATAAAACACTCATACAAAATTGCTGTTCTGTGAGGTATGTATTATTGTCAACCAATCCGCACTTAGCCAATATCATAAACTGGCCTTAATCATTCTCGTCCTGAGAGAATTGGAACGATTAAGTGGTCGGCGACGATGATTAAAGAAATTAATATTGTCACCTTAATGTGGCATTCGTAACATTACGCCTGTAATCAACTAAGAGGTAGGCAGGAGCGTGTAGTACTCTCCCTCGTTTCACCAAATACATTTACGTCCCACTATGGAATAGGTGGTGAGTGTATTGCCATACACCGGGCACATCAAAACATGTAATTAATTAAATTAAATAGGCCGCGTCAATTAATGGTTAAATAACTCACCCTTATTTAGCTCACTCTACCAATTAGAGCGTAAGTACAAAAACAAAAATTAACCGACCGTCCCTTAGTAATTACTTGAACCAAGCACATATTTAGAACTAATGAGTAATATCATTTACTAATTATGTTAACTCAATTTTTGCTATAGCTCCACTTAAAACTGCATAGTCAATATCGTAATTCATAATATGCATAAATAAATCTTCGTATCTGTGTTTTTAAGTATAAGTATATCTCGTAAGGAGAGAAGTGAGATTTTGCCTAAGGATTATTATAGAGAATTGATTACAATTGTCAGTATTAGAAGCGTAATAATAAATAGTAGCATAAAGATTTTTTGATGTTACATAATTTTATATAAAAACGTCAAACCGATTCAAATTAAAAATGTAATGAATTATGGTTTAATTTCGCTTGCTGCTTGGCCACCATTCCAATACAATTGGCGTTTATTTTTTACATTATTATTAGATTATCACGCCAAATGCCTTGCGGGGTAGATAGAGAGAACCGAGTGCCAAATACCCATATCATTGCAGACCTGACGTGCTTTTTTATATCGTTGTTTTTATATATTACATAATGTACAGTAATTACCTTGACGGTGTATGTACGAGGACATGATCGATTTCATGTAACAGTCAGTGTAACTGTTATTATATTTAACTATTGTTGCGTTAAAATACAACGACAGACGTGTACGAGGGTGCAGGGCGCTCGATGAATTTACCGGTCGGAATTTTACGATTTTGCACACATCTGACAAACATCATTACAGTAAAATATGAATATTTCCATTAACGTAATCAATGATTCGATCTCTCGATTTGTAGTAATGTTGAATTGAAATTATCTGTACACGTTTCCTTGTATAACATTTTATCGGGAATATTAGCCTAATATCAATTTTGAGTTTTAACAATTTGTTGTTATCAAAATATTAACATATTTTGGCACCAATAAATTTAACTTAAGCCTTCAGAAACTCCATGCGTATTAACCGCAGCTCTTTTATTTTATCATATCCACGATAAAAGTAGCTGTTTTATATTTTAACTGCCCGAAATATATTAGGCTTAGAGGGAGTTTTTACTGTACGTGCGCAGATTGTTATTAAATATCATTATTAGGAATGTGCCCTGGTTACTTTTCAATTTATAAGTAAGAAAACGCATTAATAAAGTTGATAAAAGTATTAATCCACTGATTGATTTTTCTTTCTTTGCCCACAGGCGTGACAATGAGAGAAAAGAGGGGTGGCGCCATGAGCAAAATGCAAAAGCTCAGAAAGCGTTTGTCTCTTAGCTTCGGCAGACTATGTGAGTATTTATTACTATTATTATTATTATTTTCGTAATTGCCTCGTTGGTCGAGTGATTGCTAGTAATTGAGAGGTTCTAAATTCGTTTCTCAGGTCAGGTATTAGCTATTGGATTGTTCCAACTTAGATTATCTCATAGTTACGGTATTTAATAAAAATATACTGGAATATATGCCACACAAATTATTTTTGTACCAATTTATTCGCGTCAGGTTCAACGATTTATAGAAGGTAAACCGCTACTACGCCATCTAGTGGTAAGCTGGGCAAAGCGGATTGTCATTAAAACTTTCTCTATGTAAGAACATCAATATATCGCCAACTTTCATTGTGGTCGTTCAGACGATGTAGGTACGAGATTATACACCAACATAAATTATTAATGTATGTATAGTTTGTGAAGAGAGTGTTGTATATCTAATAAGAACCATCGTCTGATCTGTAAAGATAGATAATGGGCACTCCACACTTTCTGTATATTACAGGCAAATGAGTAACAATTTATTACGGAAACAATTCAACGGACTCTGAACACGAATTTAATAATTGAACGTAGCTGCTGCTAGTGTATGAATGAAATGTGCAATGTCGGCATTATTAAGGGGGATTGCGAAATTTTGTCACAGACATCTCGGTGCTTAGGTGATTTCCACTGGGAGCGGGCGCCGGCGCCGTGCCCGCTGTGCGGGTCGCCGCGCGCAATTAAACGTTAATTCAAAATGTATTCTAACGAGCCGCGATAAAACTTAATATCATTCGGCGCACAAATGAAACGATCCGGCTTCAGGACTCGATCGGGTTCAATGAAATTAAAAAACGAGCAAGCCGTAAAGCTCGACTGCGGAATAGTGAAGAACACAAGTAATAATTTAAATGAGGCTATCTGGAAAGCGGTTTGATTATTTTCTTATAGTTCAATAATCATGTTGGAAATTTTACTATATATTGAAAAAGTATTATTAATTTTGATAAGCTAATTAATATTGACTACCTATTTCTATATAAACGAATTGTTAAATATAAGAAATTTATATAATGTATAAGTGTAAGTTTTATATACTGTGTCTTTATTGCGATTGTAGAATGAAGTCTTTGTGTCTTTATATTAGAGGCATAATAAATATTAAATAAATACATTGCCAACGAAGTAAAGGAAACTATTTCGTATTAAAATAGGTAGTGTCACTTAAAAACGAGAGAACAAGGTTGGCACTCCAGTTTACTTTGATACTTATCACGAGTCTAGATACCGAAATAATTTATAGCGTGTCTTTGAGTAAACGGGTTGTATGCGAACTGAAATATTACATACGAAACTCGTTATCTCTGATAATAATCGTGGCGTAGGCGGGCTGGTTACGTGTGCCTTACGTACACGTACGAGAAATGTCTGATACGCCCACGATACTGAAGAAATTTTCGTCTCGTGACCCACTGATAATATGTCCGCTGGTACACCTTATTTATGTCCCGTTGCTAGGCGCTGATCTTTTCCTTCGGCTTTAGAACACCTGAAGCATACTTCGCCACGCCGTGCTTGCGCCGGTGGCGGAGGAGGAAATTCAAAACTATATATCTATTTTTACCATAGTCTGGCCTAGTTTAAATCACATGCATATATAGATTATGTTGATGGATTTGTTACGCTTTAAATTTTTTGAAGTATTTTTTATGGAACGAAAATTTCCACTAAACATGTGAATAGCATGTCAGGTCTGTTAGGATAGAGATGTTTATCACTCGGTGTTCTCTGTCTACTCCGTTAGGGACCTGGCGTTATTTTAAAAGTAGTAGTTACATTCTTACATGTGTACATATATTTTATATATTATATTACATATAGAACAATATTACATACCTTTCTTATGTTCTCACGTAGACAATACTAACTAGTACTGGCAGGCTCTTGTTCAAATGGCTAACGTATCGTGATATTGATTCTTAGTCTGTGCTATAAAAAACTGAATTTCAACGCTGGAACTATTATTGTAAATCGTGTGTAACTACATTGCATATAATATGTATTGTAACTGTAACCTTTTGTCACGCGCCGCAAGCAACGGCTCGGTGATAATATAATAATAATACATATTATAAACATAGTACATTTCCATGGACATTAGAAGCCTTTGTGGTACGAACACGAGGATATTTTAACGTGATATGTGCATAATTCATTCGTATATTCCTGTAATATATGTAGTTATTTTGAGATTTGGTACACTCGTTATATTTATCCAGCAATTGTTATTGCACAAATACGCTATATTTGATTTCCTAAAATTACTCTATTTCCATTCTTATAGGGTCTGGGCAAGCTATCTATAGGAATAAGCAGGGCTATTGTACCTACATAATTTCTTATGTATGAATTTCCGAATATTTTTTACTGTGTCCAAATAAAAAAAGACGCTCATTTTATTAGATTCTCGATGAAATTTATTTTAATATAAAATTAATTTTGCGTACTGTGCTCATAGTCTTCGTATAATTTTTCTTTGCGAGAAATATATAATTTATTTTCAGCGGAATCGCAGCTATTCACGATGTCTTTTGTTGCCGTTTATATTTATCGAGAAAAGAAAAATTAAAATCCATTAGTCTAAGGGCTCTTTTTTCCTATGAACAAAAGGCAGCAAATGGAATTACAAATGTACATAGATGGAATCATTGTCCTTGTGATAAAATATTCGCAAAGTATTAATTGAATAGAGAGTTCTGGTTCTGGTGTCCTTTTAAATAAGAGGCCCCGTCGACTATGAATACAAATGAGTTAGTTAAGGATTGCTTATACATGTACATATTATGTACCAACATCCAAGCCGAACAATTCTCGCAGTACGATAAGGCCAGTAGAGAATCATAAGGCATGACAAATAAAACACCGCAAGCTGTTTTTGTGTATCGCAATTGAAATATAACGCTTTTAGTCATTTTGAAAAAAGTACATTTAATTTGGAGCTGTTCAAATGCTTATCAAGCTAAACACGAGTCTATTACGACTGCCGCAGACGTTAAGGAAGCGGGGATGGGCTCAAAAGACGAGCGCCGGGCATAAGACGTTTGAAAAACCTTTGCGCCTCGCCCGTCGCAACTTAACGCTCGCTCGCTTCGCGTGGAGGACGGAAACACGGTTAATACACCAACACCACCTCGTTTAAAACTTGAACGTCGTCTTCGTTCATTGTGTACAACTTTTTTTTGCATTCTCCGTGTTGTATGAGCGAAATGCATGGTACCATTTAAGCGGATTTACTAATTGGACATGTGTGTAACAGTTTCTTTTTTATTTCATACAGCCTGGTCACAGATCACTCCTATCTCATGGGGCATGTTGAAATTCCTCTACGTAACGTGTATCTGTTTCATTAAACAACCGATAGCTACTATATAATTCTGTGAAATATCGAACCATGGGAAGTTGAGATGCTAAGTTAAAATTCGATAATTATTTAATTGATGAGATATAATATGGTTTTTTAGTTTTATATAAAATATACTATGTATTCGATAAGCACGAGGTACAGATGCCTATTGGGCACATGTAATGCAAGGTCAGCAATAATTAAGACCGTCTTATATGTAACAAACTTAAAAATGTATTATTTTAAATTAGGTTGATTTCTATCGGCACGTTGTAATAAGATAATAAAACAACGATAAGAGTCGTGTAAAATAATAAAACAAATATGTTACTAATTAAGAGCACGTAACGGCATATATTTCACGTGACTAGTATCTTTGTTACGAAGTAGTTTTGTTGACACAAAATTCTAACGTACGTGATGCTATGCGAGAGAGAAATCCAAAATAATTAACAAGGAGATATCTATTTCTGAACATACCCAAGATTAACGGTAGTAACGAATGTCCTAAGAGACCACTATCTTATAAGTAATGGCGTACCTAATAATTTATTCTATGTAAAAGTCAACAAATTTGAAGTATTTGTTATACAGCAATGTATTATTAAGTGCTCAGTTAAATCCATTAACATTATATCAAAGCACAAAGCTAATAGCATTTATGATCGTGCATTATGAAGTCATAACGGAGCTATAATTAAACGGAATATAAATAAACAAGACATCAAAAGCGAGAACAGTATCGTTAGTTCATAAGTGTTATCTTGTAATGTAGAGTTTACGTAAAGGAGTGTTTAAATCTCCCGAGAGGTTAATGGTCCTTTGAGGAAAATTGCTCCATCGATTGAGGCCGAAAAGGGCAAGGGAGACCTTAAGGATTACGGGACAGCTAAATAAACAGAAGGCGTTGTTCAGTAGAAACGGTCGTTGAGGCAAATGAGACACCTCAATATTGACTTGATAAACAAATTATAAGATTTACTGTGGCTATCCCATTATTTTTAAAGTTGTTTTTTAAGGAAAATATAAAGAAGAAAAAATGTACAAACTGGATTGAAGTTAAATAGCGGTTTATTATTAAAATTAATATCTTTGGGAGTGTTCTACACTCCTTTGCCTACCTCTTCGGGGATTACAGGCGTGATGTTACGTTTTACGTTTTATTAATAACTTTTACTTTAATCATTTTCTTGAAATATTTATAAGTCCAAAGATAAGGAAGTGGTCTGACACTTCATTAACGAGCCGTGAGAAGGTATCATATATTTTACTCGGGTTGCTGTTTGCTTCCTTATGTTTGTACATTTGAAGAAAGTTTCAAAGTGCATATTTTAAAACTTCAATACAAATCACTATAAAACGCTTATTACTCATGCAAAGCAATTTGTACTCCTTAGCCGGGCGTACTAGCTTGCTTGTTTAGTTTTACCGGCAATGTCTTTCTACGATGAATTTATGATGAAAAAGTTTGCTTGTCAAATTTCATATTTTATTTCGTTACGCTCTCAAGGCAAGGATTTCTTTTGTTGCCCATTAACTGACGGGAGGTACTGCACTCGCAAAGAAATATCTTTCAGCTGCGCGCTCACTTCCGTTCGTCGTTTAAAAGAGTCTTTTACATTTATTTATCCGACTCGACTCATCCTGTACTACAAGCGAGACATCATTTAGTGCCGTTATTCTACTTACACTACACTATGACTCTACTATAACGCTGTCGGTCGAATACATTTTCATTATTAATATAAACAGTTCATCTTCCAAACACGCTGTACGGAGAAAATTGTATTGCAATTTCCAAGTTAATAGTTTTATAAAAGCATTTGTTTATCTATTTACTAATAACATTGAATTAGATCGCGCTGTGTATCATACAAATGTAATGCTTCTTCTCCTATGCGGCTATGAATAATGTTGCTAATGGACTCGGCAGGGGCGAGCTACGTTTCCTTATAAAATATTGCAGAAACACGTTTATTTTTCAAAAAAATGTTATACGATAAATCACGAATGCGCTTGTTTTCTTGATGTAAGAGGCCAGACTAATATCGTAAATTTGAAAGTAACAAGGTCAGTTTTTACGTTTTCTTGATAAAATGAAAATGTATATTAAAAAATTTACCGTTTCAAGACTATGATGTTTTTAATAAAATCAATTGTAATATTTTCCTCCATTACCCTTAGTGTGTTTAAATTTATCCCTCACCCCAGTCAAAAGTAGAAGGTTTAGCCAATAGCATATGTTTTCAGTTGTGATCAATTTTTTCTATGTGTGAGTACACGAAAATAACATTACAGAATACAAATCTCGCACTGCTTCATGAGAAATGTGCAGGTGGATTATTGTCATTGATATCAAATCGACACGCCATCTCCCTTACGTGATAGGCAGCGAACATCGAGTGTTAAATATTTTTCACCGATCTGACATGGTTATACATTTAATAAGCAAAATTAATTTCAATATTTCGGACTAAATTGCGCCATATGTTAGCTACCGTCCACTTTAGTGTGTACGGAAATATTACCGCCCACTATAAACATAACAACGTGTACATACTTCCATGAATAGACTGTAATGTCAACGGCAAAATTAAAATAGCTCTCTAGAACTTTCTTAGAAATTGTATGAATTAGAGTAGTGCTGCTTGCGGCCACAACGTGCGTCATTCATCCTGCGGCGTTATTTTGTGCTTCGTTCGATGTTACATGCTAATTAACGCCAATAATTACCAAAATTCACTGCCTCGTTGGTCGTGTTGGTTGCAAGTGCGACTGCCGATCGGGAGGTTCTGGGTTCAATTGCTGAGTCGGGCACTACAATTTTTTTTTAATTTAAATTTTCTAGTATTGGCTCGGAGTCTGGATATTTGGCAATAGGGTCACCACCTATTCCACAGTGGGACGTAAAATTAACTGGTGAAACGTGGGAGTGTTGTACATTCCTCTGCCTATGTCTTATTAAAGGCGTAATATATCTCGGATTAAAGGCGTAATATTACATATCATTTCCAAAAAGTACCATAATATCCTTACTTTTAATGCGATTGTTTGGATTGTAAATGTACGCAATACTACGAAGTGTCAATCGGAGTTCTGGAAGAGGAGATTCTGAAGGATATCCGAAAATACAACTCTTTAATTACTCTGACAGTATTAGTAACTAAGGATACCATTCAAGTAACTGTTTGTTACTTTTCCTAAATAAATTCTATTTTACTTGACTAAATATTATTTTAACAGATTCCAAACTAAACTCTATTAGGTACCTATATGTATGTAGAGGGCGCGTCACACAAACAGGCTTGATCATATCTCTGTTTCTATTTATAGTGTACGAAACTTCCTGTTGGATGGATGTTATGTAACTCGTATCTTATCGAATTTTGTGTGTCCTGTCACAGTGCCAGCTGAGTCATCGATGAGGTGTCGCCGTGCGATCGACCCAGCCCGCTGACCCTTATCAGTCACTCACATCACTACGTTCCGGGTTACCATACTTTATCAATTTATTGATAATTTTATGTATTCATTGATGGTTTGTTTTTCGTGATCGTTTTAGAATTCTGTATTGCGATTTACTATGTGTTCTGAATTTATCACTATCACATTTCTTCACGTAAGTGTCATTATTACGTTTTAAAAAAATATCATATTCATATTAGTACATACTTAAATAATAATATACATTTCATTATTATCTTGTTGTTTCGAGGTCTTAAATTGTAATTTCAATAGAAAAGTGACCGAAGCTCGCGGCAAATACAACTATAGGAAGTTGCTTTAGTATTTTCAATATCATGTTTGCGATACATCGAATCCACTGGGAGACCAAAACGTTTATGAAATATTATATAGACCTATACATAATGTTAATAATAATAAAAATAGAAAATGATCATCGATATCAGTAAAACTATGAACATTATTGTAAGAGACGTTCTCTCTTTCATTAATACTAATGGTCCACCCTACCTCGCTCTTTACTAATGACAAGGCCGTGGATGCGATGGATCAAAGGAAAATCGGTATATGTAATGAATCTTTGCTGTGCATACGTTACAATAACATGTTTCAAGGCCTTCTAAACATTGTTATTAATTTCAAATGAAACACCGCAGAATCCATGTTATGTAGATAAATCTGCTAATTTTTTTATTTTTTTTTTTGAAAATTAAGAAATTAATTATGTTAATAGGCTCAGAATCGTTTTCGGTATATTTTTATTCTTCTTAGACTAACGATCTAATAGAAACTAATTCAATCAGTGTAAACAAATGCTAATATTTTGATGCGACCAATAAAACAACCAACCAAGATATTTTGACATCAAAACGTGAATAATTATGTTCGTGGAATCAAAACTTTCACTTGAGGCTGGAGCTGCGGACGATTAATTTAATTAGTAAAAGGGCTATATGTAAATGAAGTCGGTAAAAAAGTGCTATCAATTATTGAAATGAGAAAAAAACAAAAGAGATAATTCATATCGTTAACTCTGGCAACTCTGACCCCACGTACGGTTACGGCCCACCGGGCGCCGTGATTAGGCGCGCGCAGGATGAGGGCAATTCTTCTAAAACGATCCGACCACCGCCGAATATGTTGCACTGTTTATTTACGGTACGCTAATATAACGGCCGAATTCATGCGATTAGGGCGTGGCTCTACCGCTCGCATCACTCACACGATCCGGCAGGCTCTGAATGACAAATACATCTTTGTTGTTATGTTTCTATCTTTTTTTTCCTAATAGTACACAGTTCAATTACTGTACATAAAATTACATGATAGTGCAATTGGTATTAAGTGAAAGAAACTCGTAAGCTCTGTAAGGATATTTAATAATTAGTGCTCTCTGACTGCCTCGTAATTCGCAAGCAACCTGGCATTACGATACTATAATATAGTGTAGATATTTTAAGTTCAAGAATGATAGTATGATAGTACATATAAGTGTATGTATACGCTGATAATGTAACATATGATAGCACTAACATCTGCTAGCATGCCAGAAACATGAGCTACATCATTAGGTACGCCAGATTTCTTATAGGGTAGCCAGAGAGTCCCTAATCGCAAATATCTTTATCAGACTGCTCTATCTTACGGAACTGAAATGCTTCTTATAAAATAAATAAAATAGAACAACGATTACGTTACCGAGAATTCACTGAATTCGCTGAACACCGACGACGCCGGTATCGTATTTAAACAACGTCATTCAGCAATTGGAGAGATTCCTGAGCGGCATGTTGCCAACGACACGTAACAATGGATGTTTACCGGCGAGTAAAGACGATTGCGCTCCGTCGATGTTCACGTTGTTTACGTTTGTTACGCATATTGTTTACGAATCGTTCGGCGCGGAGTGTCCTGCCTGGCGCTTGCGATAAATTTCGCCCTCGGTCTTGTTTATCGATAAGTTAATGTTATCGTGTTAACTTGTTTGTTCTACTGGTTATTTTTAAGTGAACTCTGTTTTGATACAATGTATCCCGTTATGCTAAGCAACAAATGCTACGTCGTTGAATACAATTACGGGACATCTCCATACTAGGTCATTTGATCCAAAAGTATCTAAAGCTTTTGTTATTGTTGCTAACTTATCGTATATTGTAAATTAGCGTGAACAAGTTTTCATTAAACATACAGGAATTCTCGTAATTAGAGTTTGCGGTCAGTAAATTTTATTGAATTAATTACTTATCCAATATCATGCTTTACTGGCGAAGCATAATTCGTTTCTTTATTTTTTTAACTTTTTTGTAACGCTTTAATTCAAGGCCGATTGATATTGGATGTAAACGAATTTATTGTATAATGTGACGTATACTGATGTAAACCGGCTGATCTCTGAACTGGAGATATATTTATAATTAGATCTCATCGCATTGATAAATAATCTTTTTTTTGGCCTTTTAGTCCCATCACTCTTATATGATTAACAACTTTAAATGCTAGTTGAGCTATTAAAACAGTGTATATTTAAATACTAATGTTTACAAAATGAGTTAGTCATAATAACGTCTGCTTAAACAGGTTTGTGTGGATATTATGTTGCCATACTGTTATTGCTGATTCTCTTCTTAGACTTTTGCAGGCTATAGACACGGTTATTCTTCGATTTATGCAACCATAAACGTAACATCACGCATATTATCCCCGAAGAGGTAGGCAGATGAGTGTAGTACACTCCCACGTTTCACCAGTTACGTTTTACGTTACACTATGGAATAGGTGGTGAGCATATTGCCATGCACTGGGCACAAATCCAGACTTCGAGCCACTATTAGAAAATTTAAATTAGAAAAATTCTATAGTGCTCGATCCGGGAATCGAACTTGAAATCGAACCACTTGATCGGTAGTCCCGCTAGCATCCAACATGACCAACGAGGCAGCCAATTTATTTTTCTTAATATCATCGGTCAACGGGCTGGACGGTGCCGCACAATTATTGCACGCAATGAGTATCTCAGTTACATTGGACTCCAATGAGTTGGGAAAAATATATTCAATATAATTCGTACTAACAAAACCAAACATTTATTACTAGCCCTAGTTCAAAAAATACTTTCTTAAGGAAACACAATACGTTAAACTATTAATAGTACCTACTGTTGTTATTATTATCGCTTCAAAGTAGAAAAACAAATAGAGTTGACCTCTAGACACGGACGAGCAAGCCGTACAGCATTGATATTGTATGTAAATATAGATATGTATTTACATATATACTCTAGTGATTCATTGTTATTGTTGCGTAACTTATGGACCGTACGCGTCATTACTGCGAGATCATAAGACCATATTAAATATTATTCATGGAGCCCATTAGTGACATTAAACGTCGAATAGGGTAAGCTTTGAGATAAAAAAAATCGTTTAGTTGTAAATTTTATGATTTTATTGAGTTAGTAATTGTGCGTGAAAAATGCAGATTTAATGTGGCCTAAAATGGCTAGATGTATTCAAGAGGCAATCAGTATAAAAGAAATCAAACTGTTAGTTAAATAAATTTAATGCGGAGACCACAAGTGGTACAATTTCATAAGTATTACTTTTAGAAGTTAAGTTAGAACGAATCCTTTTTAATTTGTAATCAAATCAATAGCTGTTTCGACATATTTGTTCTTATTTTAAAATCTAAACCAGTTACACTTAATTTCTGTAATATGGTTGCATAAATATATGATATACTCAATCGAGAAACGTGATATAAGTTTCAAACTCAGCAGCAACCTTTGTTCAACCGGAAGTATAAAGAGCATTGAATCATAAGTCGCCTTGTCGTCTCGCTTATTATGGAGCTAAAAGTGAGAAATAGATAAAAAAAAACAAGACATGCTGTTAACGGAAGCAGCCGCTAAGTAGCCTATCGGGCAAGACATCGAGTGGGAGCGACCTTCAGACATGAGTCAGCAGATGTAGAACGCGTGCTGCTAAAGAAGGTATGAGAACATGGCGCACGCTGACCTGCTATCTCTCTCACACTACATGTGTTTTGTATTAAGAACGAGATAGAGTGTGACCAAGAGGTGGAACATTTGTAGATATCCTCTCTTTAATTGCGCTCTTTATATGTACTGCTCAACATGTTTTGCCGCTATATGAGGAAGATCTATTCGGCTCGTTAACTCGATCTTATGCATATGAAAATTATTCAATTTTAATTTTTAATGCTTACTTAAGAAGATTATTAGCCGGAACATTTGCTATGTCATATCCTTTGTATGTAAAATTTTAGGTTAGTAAGACATACGTATTAATTAACTACTTTAAAATTTATTCACATGTGTGCATGTACACGTGAAAACATTTCTAAGTTGGGATATACGAAATTAGATGCAACGTAGTGGTCATTATCGTGGTCATATCTAGGTTATATCTTTTATTTGCACTAGATGCAGTGCGAAGCATTCCCTCTAGACGTCTTGGCAAAATGCGGTGCACTCAGCATCAGTACCAGGACTGTTATAATAAAGTTTTGATTTTATTTCAGTTCCCAAATACAATAAAATAAGTTTGATGAGAATGATAAATAAAACTTTAAGATAAATAAGTAAGCAAATAAAGATAAATACTTATACAATTATAAAAAAAAAATGATTCAAATAACAAGGTTATATTGTCACTGTTGGAACATAGGTCTTCTCTCAGAAACAGAGGGTTAAGGTCTGCCACGCTGGCCAAGTGCGGGTTAGGAGATTTCGTGCGCCTTACGAGCACAATTTTTTTGAGAACTCTAAGGTGTGCAGGTTTTTACGAAAAACAAAGAATATTTTATTAAATATTAAATTTAATTTAGAAACACACATAATATAGAATATAAATACTTATTTTAAAAATATGTGCTTTTACTTCATATCAGTAATGCACCTGTGAATGGCTAATAAATAGAATCTACTATTCACACCTAGTACAAATAAAAGTTGTGTATCTTTACGCATGTAACTAAACCTTGATATGTGTAAATAGCAGTAAACTGCAGAGAGCCGCCGCGACACGCGTCGTAAGTAATCGCCGCACCGGAAGCGACCGCGACCCGACACCCTCCAGAACGAGACCTTTCAAATGTTTAATTAATCCCCGTAGTACACGATGACTGTTCTAAAATTACCCACATTCCACAAGTGTCTTGTAACATTAGTCGTTGTGTTTGCATATTTTATTCACCGAGCGTTACGGTGCCACTATTAAGTCTGTTGATTTGTGTCGCCGGGATTGTTAGTGGGATTTTTGCGAGTTTTAATGCTTGCTGTTGAATAAGTTATGAATTTATTTGTTTCGTATTCATAATGAGTAATTTAATAGTGTTTATCTATGTATATCAAGTTCTCCTAAATCCGTTGCAGTAACCTATGACCTACGTATATGTTATTCAAATAAATTCTTACCAAAAGTTATTTTGATGTGATCAAAAATGTAGAGAAAGAAACAAAATAATATGAGTATTTGCGTCCCCTATGTACTCTGCACTATAGTATATTATTAGACAGAGATCCTGTTTCGTGATGAAAGTAGTGTATAATGGTGTTGAATTTGGGTCTTCCGGCAGGCTCACGGGGGTCCAACATCTCCATTATCTACCCGTTGATTGATAGCAGACTTCCGCGCGGGCGACGATCGTTGCCGGTAGTTGCCCAACTCGTCCCGCGTGTTACTGAACAATGAGTATATTATATTAGTATTGACGTATCCCTATTTAGAGCATCATAGTCGCTGAGTTGTTTAATCATATAAATTCGTGTGATAGAATTTAGTAACAAGTTATCGAAGTATATAGTGAGGTCATAGTAACAGTTGCATGGTATTACGTCTAATGTTCATTTTCATACAATTTCTTACTGGATATTGAAATTAGTGGTCGGCTGTAACTATTTTTACATCCCGATACTGGTTTTACACCACCACAAGCTGCACCAGTCGGGTTGGCGGAGGTATGAGTTTATTGGCCAGTCTGACTGTCGGATGATTTAAACTGCCTTTACGGCATTCGACGATTTTTAACGACTGTCCCCTAACGTCTGCTTCACGTTCCTTCCGAAGCTTAGAAATGCTTTGTGGATATTTTCCACTGGCGGTCACAAAACAAAGACCTGACTGCGACTGGCGTCATTGAACTCGACAGCTCGCTTGCAATATTCCACAGCGTCAGGATTACTTGCGCTTCAATAATTGTATATGAATGCAGTCCAATAATATCTGTAATCCCGCACTCGACGATGGCAGATCATTTTCTTAACCCTTCTCAATCTGAGAGAATACCGTGTCGAAACGGGCCGATAGGAAGGTTGAAGATGATTGATACTCACCAATAATACAACTAAGATTAGCTATTTTTGTCATCGTGAACAACAATTCAGTATGATTACTTTTAATAACGCAATAAATATTCAATAAGCATTTATTATTTTAATTCGATTCGTAGGTACAATATCATAAACATTGTAGTTAAAAAACAATAGGCCATTCAATAAACGTAACTCGGATGTTATCCCATGCTCTGGTTGACATAAGAGGTGCTATACATATATGGAATGGTATTACATATTGTATGTGTAATGAAGGTTAATTCGTTTGAAGTAGTACCTATATATGTACGTATGACAACTTCATGTCGCGTTCGAAGAGTTCAGTTTCGAAAGCTAGCTTCAAAGTTTCTCAGATTAATCGCTATTAGCTCTCCTTTTGCTCACGTGCATGCATTTTGAGGATTTTTATTTTTTTTCATTTACTAATATAACTAGTTATGTTTAACGCGAACATTTGATATTTCTTTCAAACTATGATCATACCGTCTCCCGGTGAACAACCACTTGAAGCGGTTCTGGATTTATTTAATGCCCGATGTTCTTCTAACACGTTACTTCTATTTCAAGCATTAATTGTTGCGTTCTGCTGAAAAATCGCTGAAATATTATATTTCACTTACATGTACTCTATGGTAACTGGTGAAACTTGGGAATGTACTGCACTCATCTGCCTACCTCCTCGGGTATAATAGGCTTGATGTTACTTTTTTTACTCTATAGTCGAAATAACCACAAAACAATGTATTTATACATTTCTATTTATCAATCATTGGTTGACTGACAGAGAATACTTTTAACATTAAGTCCGTGTTTTTGTTCCTATACTCTTTTTGTAAGGTTCAAATAAAGAATAAATAAATAAATAAATATTAATAGTCTTCAAAATTACTATTAACAAGCCTCATTGACATTAACAGTCATGTTAGAGATTGGTCGCCGTAGTTGTGACCATTTCCTGGTCGATTAAATTTTAAAAATGGAATTATTTAGGATTTAGTATGTGATTGAAAGTACGGCCGCACGGCTTGTTAAAAATAAATGAAACAGAGGACGCGATACAAAAAGAAACTGTCTAGACTATTAAAATGAACAAGATGTAGAGGCAATTAATTCTATCAACAGATCGAAGAATAAAAAATGTCGTAGTGCATCAGTGGAAAAACATTTACAATGAATAGTGTCTTCATAAAAGAAGACGAGCACAAGCTGTTTGAACGCCAACCGTTTGCTTCTCTGCCTCTAAAACAACGGAGTTAAGTAGGAAGTCATTTTCGCTACGCCCGCGACTTATTATTTTTCATGTTTAATAATACAATATGCGGGTTCGCCGGCTGAGTCACGCGACCGACCGGCCGGGAACGCGCGCATTGTTTCCCCGCATCGCGGCAAGTCTGGCGCAGCCTTTTGTCGATCCCGCGCCATTGTCTAACACCTATTCAAATAGTGGTGTGAGCTGCATTTTAGTTTTCCACGACGTTTTCATGATGCCTCAGCTGCGCTTGTTAATTTTCTGTTTGACGCTACTGTCATATCATGTATCTCGAGTCTGTTGCGGACGTATATTTTGTAACACAACGCGTATGTTGAGATGTATATATTGAAAAATAAATATGCGCATCTACTAGTGTTAATAGATCTTTAAACATATAAGTAACATAATGCCTGTAATCCCCGAAGAGGTAAACAGAGGCACACCTCTGTACACTCCTACATCCTACCGGTTACTTTTATATCCAACTATGAAATAGGTGGTGAGCCTATTGGCATACACCTGGCACTTATCCAAACTCCGAGTCACTACTAGAAAATCTATGTTACAAAAACTCTGTAGTGCCCGACCCGGGATTTGAAGCCCGGACCTCTCGATCGGCAGTCGCGCTTGCAACCAACACGACCAACGAGGCAGTGAATCTTTAAACATAGAGTATTCTATTTATTTGTTTATATTTGTTTACGTAGGTATAACTAGGACATCGGAGTAAAATATGTAGTAATTTTATTCACATAATTGTATGCTGCAATGGCAACATCAGAGATGTTATATGGGACAATATTCACACGTAACAGATTAAGGTGGATGTAACTTCTGTTACTCCTGATATTAGTTGGACACTTGTAGCACATTCTCTTTATATGTATGTGTAATACTTTCACTATTTAAACATGACAATTGGTGTACCAAATGAAAATATGAAAACCACCCCTCAACATAATAGTTTAGCAATGCAAAAAAAACTCCTTAGTAGACTCCTTAGCAGGTGCCTGTTTAGTCATATTATCGTAATGAAGCCCATGATGAATCATTATTTATCGTGAGCAAACTAGTTCGAACGCCCGAAGAGCTAACCGGAGGCATCGGCCCGGACCCTGCCCGAGGCGCTTACGTAATGCGGAGACGGTTGAGCAACAAACAATTGCCCCAATAAAGGCGAAACATCGTCGAGTGGGCGAGAATCACTGTTAATATAACTATTAGGGGCAACACATTCCGTGAATTAACCGAAGGGGGCGCGGAGCATGGGAATGTATCGCCGACGGTGTGTGTGACGCAGTAAATATGTACCGAGATTTGTTCACGCGTTCACATCGCAATGATTAATGTAAATTATCATTCACTGAACGTAACATCACGCCTGTGTCTCGAAGAATTAGGCAGAGGAGCGTAATACACTCGCACGTTTTACAAGTTACGTTTACGTCCCTCTTTGGAATTAATTTAACTGTGAACTGAAATGAAAATCTGTATTAGCATAATTAATATTATTTATATTTTATTATATAATTATTTAATGAAATCTTGTTGACTTCTACTCATCCTACGTGGTTTCCTCCAACATTCCTACCAAATGCAATTTTCATATATATAAGTCACACTGACAACTCTTAATTCACGTCCAAACAACGTCAGTATTCTATGTAAATTTTATTAATATTTAAATGACACTTCTCAATACTTAATCCTGCTACGTCTCTTCCTCCAAGGTTCTCAACAAGTACTACCTTTTCATGTTACTCACACCAACGATTCCTATTTTAAGTTACTCATTATGGGTCATGAAAATGGCAGTGGCCAAGGCCGACCACTGTGCCTACATTTTCTGTAAGGTTTTAGGTACAGACGACATGCATTTATGCAAATAAATAGTGACAAATAAATGACGTATGAATAATTACGTATTTCATATTTATCAAAGAAACGTAACAAAAAAGCATATATATCGTAAGCAATAATTGTATGAAATTGTAAACTTTGTTGCTTAATATGATCGATACATTAATTGACATGTATACATATAGATATATATTTAGTTATCATTTCGATATTACAAAGTACACCGACACATAAAGTACTAAAGCCTGGCGTTATTACGTAACTTATGCTGTCTATGTTTGTGAGAGACGCGTTTCGGTATTTGATTGATGGTGCAGCTTTGACGTTGTTACATGTGTAGGTTTGATCTCATGGCTCACATGTTTTGGAGACCACCGTTAAAGCAATGTATCAACACCAAGGCTGTGCACGTCTGTGGTGAGGGCAGCCATACTTGTACGTAAACTATAAGTATAGTAGAGTTTATTTTTACATTATGGATTGATGAAACTCATTTCATGTGTTAAAAATGAATCTGTAAAAGTTTCCCCAAAAACAGACTACACCGGCGCACTCAGGACTCCTTAAAAATTTAAAAACAGTTAAAAATCCTTGATCTATAATAGTTGCCGAGAGTCGAACCAATACTATGCAAATGCTTCACTTGCCAAATCGATTACCTCAATTTTTTGAATATTATTAAATTTTATTACGAAAGCACTTGATGAGAGCACAAGCTTCCTAACTGTACATTGTATTTTTGAATCTGCATTTGAAAAGAATTTTAAAACACAACATATATTATAGTATTTTATCATTTTCCTCAATTTCTTTTTTATGGAGTTAATTGATTTGGCAGTGAAGCATCCATATATACTACATATTTACTATATTTTTTTTTCATCTCTACATATACCACTGATATGCACGGGGTACTTTACTTATGTAAATGGGCCTTGAATTGTACCTTCAAGAATTTACTAGTATTTTTCATTTAATAATATTTATTTTCATCTTAAATCTCGTAGACTTTTCGAAACCTTTGATTTTGTTTTCATTAATTGGGAAGTTAAACATAAATCTTCTTTATACATATGTGTATAATGATTTCTCTCTGACGCCGTTTATTATACAAGTTATTAATATGTTACATTTCATTATAGATAGATCAATGTCTTTACGGTACATAAAGTCGTTCTTTACTATTGACGATTACTCCCGAGCCCACCGAGCACGAGCGAGCCACGTGACCGCGCAGGCCGTGGAGATAGCAATCACGATTTATTGCCCCTATAATTTATTAAAACTTGCATTGCTCCTCAATCGCCTGCCTTCCAATTATTTATTGGTCAACTCTCCCATTTTAATTCCACTATAAAACTATATTTAACGTAGTGCCAACGTCACACGCTTGACAATATTGCGTTCATTGAACTGGTTTTATTGTGCAGCCACTGCCCTATTCGTTTGGCATGTTGTCAAGTAGTGCGTAATTTGCAGAGAATTATAATTGTTAAAAATTTTGACTATTGGCCCAGTGAATGTTTGACCAACGTCAGCAAAATCGTGATAAGTAGATAAGGAAACCAAGCGTAACTTTCTTGGCACTTCGCCAAATGCTACTTTGATGCAATATCATTGCGGGCTATTACACTGTCTCGTTTCCTTGCTATGTCCACAATTAATGAATTAATTAATAACCAATAGAATTTCTTATAAGTGGAACTTCCAGTACATATCTATTGAAACTGCCTTTTTAGTACTAAATTATTCAATATTCATTTAAATAGACGTTATCTTGGGCTACATTCGTTTATAAGAATTTAAATTGTAACAGTTATGATAAGAGTCATAAAAACGTGGGAAAAAAGTGAAACAAGTGCCAAAATGTGAAATACTAGACAGCCTTCTTTGGACTCTATTATTTTTTACTATCATACACCTGTTTGAAATGGGTTTCTTTTTTCAAAACATCCAACAGGATTTAAAATAAATTACAACTTTTATATTACATGGAACTTTTTTTATCAACACGCTGTACTTTTTGTATGGACTAAGTCAATACCTATGCAATGTATGTATAATACTCAGAGACACTGTGACACACTTCTCGTGTGAGTCACTCGCGAGTTCGTCTGTTTGTTTGAACAACGTCTTGCAGCTTAGCAGAATCTGTTTCACATACTGACTTCAATGTTTATAAAAAAAAATGACGAATGTATTGATAAATATATTCCTAGAAATTACCCTCATTTTTACATCAATATTACACTTATTTCGCTAATTGTTTTTTGATTAAAGGTTTTATTATTTATACATAATTTTCAATAAACAAATTCATATTTAATTTTCATTCATATTCGTACAGATAGATAAATAATAATTAATATCTTACGATATCTCCATTCGCTTATTTCTGATATAATTACTTTTTTAACACGCTTTTATTAACTTCACCTGTATGTTTGTATGTTTGTATGTAACGGAATCTTTGTACTCAATTTTCACCAATTTACAGAAGTCTGATTAAATTGGAACATTTCCCACGTATCAAGTACCGATGACAATGCAATTATTTGATAACGGTTTCCCATTATCCTTATTAGTAATGCAAGGATTCTTTTATAGATCCTGTTCAAACGTAAGCGCCTGATGAAATGTAAGGGCAATTATTTTTTGTTAAATCATAGGTTATGAGCGATGGTTTTTCTTCTTCTGACGGCTGTCACATTACATAGTTATGTTTTCCAAATTTGATTTTTATTTAAAATCCACAATATAATATGCATTATTTATAATCGCCCCAACAGATCCTCTGTAGAAGAATAAGAGAGATAGAACTAACGCCCGATCTGCGCTTGCCTGCTGTTCTCGACTTACTCTTTCAGAATTGCTCGGGCACTCGGCACAGCACAACGGCGGCATAAACGTTTTAAGGGTAGTTGCATTCTCACTTTGTTCATTTCTTATATATGCGTCGGCACTAATGAGGCTAAGACACGCAAATTACTGTTATTCGCAGATTCCTGTATAGTTTTGGTTTTACAGTCGATAAAGATGGAATTAAATGTAATAAACCAAACTAAAAAGTAAAAAATAAATTATAGTTTAAAAAAACTAAAAAAACACGCTTTTAAAAGTAATTGAACTAAAAATTTAAAAATAAAACGGAAGTAATCCATTGAAAAATTCATATTATTGTACATAAAGCGTGGGGGGCTTGATT
>DWDU01000159.1:0-22611 GCA_018245575.1 Jemadia suekentonmiller | reverse complement strand
TGTCATAAGGGTAACAACATTACAGGCGTGATGTTACGTTTTATACCCAAAACACATGTCTGTTGAAACTTGTCATAGAGTTAAGCTTAATGTAACCTTCATTTCTTTAAGTGTTTTTATATATTTGTTTAAATTCTATAGGTATCTTACTTAATTATATTTGTGTACTCTGAGGTGGGTGTAAATAGTGGTGACACAGTTTATACTATTGCAACTGTTTATGACAATACCAGTTGTAAAACTTTCTGTTTAGAAATAAATCAATAAATATGATACTTATTTTCATTAGGATCAATGGTGCAAAATGGGAAATTCTCAGCAGCAGCTTGGCTCTTCGTTAACACATTAAAAAATGTAGATTTGCCTACATTGGGCACTCCTACAATCCCAACTTTTAAATTTGTGCCAACTCTACCGATGAGAGGCTTCCTCTCTGGTTCTTCCACTTTTTTAGGTGGCATTCTGAAATACAACCAACAAACATTTTTATATACTTGCTGTGGTTTAAAGTTTTTAAATGAAGATATGTATTTTCTTAAGTGTTTACATTAAACTGATGTTATAGTATACAGATGTGTATTATTGAATAATCAATAACATTTCCACAATTTGACACAAATTAGAACATACAGAACATGATATTACACCTGTAACTCCAATTGGGGTAGGCAGCAAGTGCAGTTCACTCCCAAAATAGCTCACATTATTTTATACATCCCATTAGACATGTCTATCAGTGGACTGTAATAAGACCCTATTCCATATACAAAGCAAGCCTATTGCACCACACTGCACGTAAATCCAAACTCCATATTCATTGTCATCACCATCAGCAGCCTACTGCAGTCCATAGCTGGACATAGGCCCTCCCTGAGGTGTATAATCCTCATAATCCCAACCCTGGGAATGTTGGTTTGGGATTGCAGAGCACAGCTTCTCACACAATCTACACTGCTGCCCACAGGCCGCTAGGGCTTTTAGCTGGGCCATGGCAGACCACACCATACCGCAATCTGCCAGCAATGGTTTAAGTCTCTTATGACATTCTTTAACCCTACACGGGGTTGGGAAATGCATTGTTACTCCACCCTGAGACAGACTTGAAATAACTAGGGGATATTTCAAACTAGAAATACCCAATAATACTTTGCCCAATCTAGATGTAGCACCCACTTAACCAAGGTCAAAGTCAAATTTCATTTATTTAAAATTGGTTCATTACAACACTTTTTGCACGTCAAAATGATACTACCACCGCTTCGGAAAACGCCTCGCTATGGAGAACAAGCGGCGAAAGAAACTCTATAGGTGTGTTACTGCATCTTTTAAAATAAGCATTTATATTAAAATATCATATAAATTATAATTTTAAGCCTTAGAACTATAGCAACTCATTTCCAAACGCCTATGTTTTGCACGTAATCTGCAATTGAATAATAGGCTTTTTGGTATAATCGAGCCTTAACGAATTTCTTGAACTTACAGACTGACAAATTTACCGCGTGTTGTTTGGCGCGTGTGGCAGTTTGTTATAAAAGCGTATACTTCGACCTACAAACGAGTTACACACTTTATGAAGCATAATAGTCGACACTACAAGTTTATTTTTATTTCTTAAATTCAATTGATGGAGATCACTGTTCTTTTATTTACTAAGGTTTTTGTGGATATACATCAGGTTATCATGAATATATTGTGAGTGTAGTGTATGTTACTGTCTACGACTGTGTTTCTTAGTAATGAGTGTAGATAAATTCTCGTCTGTAACATATATTTAAGAGCATTTAATAGTAAGTATTTCAATATAATATAACCGAAGTTTATTCGATTGCGTTCAGTTTTCATTATGTAATCCCCTGAGGAAATTAGTTCGGAATACTTAGAAATTTCATTACTAATTAAAATTAAGTACTAATTAATTGCTTGCCTTAACGAGGTTTTCGTGTAGAGGTAGGCAGAGAAGTGTAGTACATTTACATGTTTCACTAGTTACATGTACGTCCTACTATTGAATAGGCGGTGAGTCTATTGCTATACATCGGGCACATCTCCAGACTTCGGAGTCTGGAGATATGCCCGAGTAAGTTAGATTTTGACGAGTAACTTAGATTTTCTAATAGTGGCTCGGGCAGAAAAACCAAAAGTGGCCGAAATGGGATTTCAACCCAGGACCTCTCATTCAGCAGTTGCGTATGCAACCGACAAAACCAACGAGGCAGTCAAATATGTTATATTATAAGGTTATAATGTATTATGCAGTATGATACGATAATATATTGAATGTTATGTATATTATTACGAGTTATTTCATTGTATGATATTTTATTAAAGGAGTTTAGATGTAGCCTTGCTACTGCGTTTCCGAGTAATTTTACAAGAGGGTTTTGAAGACTTTTTACAGCGGAAGCAATTTTCTTTGGTTTCCTTTATCTCGCTAAACTTTCCTTTTAATCCATTTCACGGCAGATTTTATGTATCGTGTGAGATACACATAACGTATTTATAATAAAAATAAAGCAATTGTAAAAGTTCAACTATTAAAAAAAATATTTGTTAGTATGACGTATTTGCCACATATGTATGGGTGTCATGATAATTAAAAAAATATATATTTATGAGTATAAATATTTGACGATTTAATTGAAATTTTCATATCAATATTGGTTATTTTAATAAATGTAACAAATTAGGATAATACTATTATTTTCGTTAAAATTATGAATTCGTTACATGGTATTACAAATAAAATATGGCTATGAAAGATGCATGAAGATATATATACCTACAGCAAGAAAACAAGTTCTAGATTAGACTGTAGCACGAAATTAATGATACTTTTGACCATATTTGGCACGTAGTCATAATTTTTTTTATTTCAGCGACAACCTGACGACGACGACAAAGGGAGTAGCTCAAAGTGTCCTTAGGCTGACGATACAATCGAATGTGTTCTGGCGGTGGTGTGATTGTTTCGGTCGCGTTTTATCATTTGAAAACAACTCTCAGTTACATTCATGAATTTGTGTTGAAACTCGTACCTCGTTACCACTCCGGGAAATTAATATTATATTTCTACTATAGTGACTGCCTGGTGATCGTGACGTCCCGGGTTCAAATCTCGGGTCCGGTACTATTGGTTTTTTTTACTTAGGTCGTCCAGTAGAAAATTCCAGATCTGCATTTGTGTCCGGTGTATGGTAAGAGGCATTCCATTGTAGGATGTGTTTGTAACTAGTAAAACTTTGGAGACATTATAGTCCTCTGGGTATCTTTTCAGGAATTCCAGGCGTGAGGCTACGTGATTTTATCAGTATGTTTATAAAAGGTAGAGTAAAGAGGCAGACGGAACACTTAATATTGATTGATGGTTTCTGTAGCCTATCGAGTCGACATTTGTAAGGGTGGTAACAAATATGTTTTGGCTATGCCGATACTCTACCTCACTCCACATATATGTGATGGTTGCGCTAAATACTTATCGCTGTTGCTTTAGCGTCGTTACGTTACTGACCAGTTACTTTATACGTTATACGACCTCTTTCTTAGCAGTCCAGCTTGCAATTATACGACCGACGAGGTGTTCTGATAAAATATTAATTCAATAATTTCCTATAGAAACACAAATTTCTGCACATGTTTATTTATTATTGGAGCAAACGATTAGAAAATGAAATCATCATCATCAGCCTATTATAGTCCACTGCTGGATACAGGTGTCACTTGGGGGATTATGTCCACAACCCCCACGCTGGACATGCGCGTTGGGCATCGCAGAGCACAACTTCTTGCAACCCCTGCGCTGCTGCCAATATTAACTATGCTCAGACAGAACGCGCAGGGATTAGTCGCTTCACGACACCTGTATCCCAGCACGGGTTCGCGATATATCCTTACTCCGCGCCGATACGGATAAAGAAACTGTTCTATGTGATATTATATTACTATTCGATATTTAATTGCCCTTTACTGTAACAAACTATTTTATCGAAGCACTTGGTATGTTTTAGTACAGCGTGAGTGAGATAACATTTATTAACAAACACAGCACACAACAGCTTACAAATTTAATTTGAAACTGGGAATATATATTTGTGCAATTTAATGGGAACTTGTTGTTCATCCGCTGTTTTCAACACAAATACACAGTGGAATTGGAATTGGTAACAAACGAGTATTTTGAATGTTTCCAAACGCGTTTCGTTGTAGTCGTATACATGATGATGCGTGATTTTCGTAACGAATAATGGCCTATAATGGCCATTGGAGTACAATGAACAGGGTAAAATTAAAAGCTCTCGTGTGAAAACGAGCGCTACGTGGATAATTTGCATTTAAAGTGAGGTAATTTGGGTCAGGCCGTACAAAGCGATGTGGTGTTTACATTTCTCAGACTAGGATTGTACGAGTAAACTCACGTTCGAGAGCAAAGGCGTCTTTGCCGCAACTGAAGCCCCTGATCTAGAAACATATCAGTATATTATTAGCTCTAAACAGTAATGTATATTTACCTTATATTATATGTACATATGTTTCTTGCATGCTTTATCGCGCGCACGTTATGTCACACGTATGCGGTTATGTCTCCGTTTTTTTAATTAGGGGGAGTGAGAATTCTGAATTAAAATGTTTGTTCATCGTTCACATGTTTTGTTCATTCATACTTATGGCTGCTACTCCGGGACACGATACACAGGATGTTTGTCTTATTCCTCACTCTCAGGAGATCAACATCTCCCCAATGATTTGGGTCTGCTGTTAGGCAGTTTTCGAGTCTATGGTCATTATACAGTTTAAACGTACAGTTTATATTTATTACGTAGTATATAAAGTTAACATGTCGTATAGCAGGGATGCATGAAAGGAGCCTCCACGAGCGGCGACTATGTATAATATAGGTGCTGCCCGGCGCATCCCGGACATTGCGACTAATCCTTTCATCACGATGCGATTGCTAATCAATAACAATCAGCTGTCGACTCGAAGAAGAAGATGTTCAGTTTATATGTAGTCATTCTCCTGTAGATGAAGACAGAGGAAACCGACCCCTCGAACTTTTTCGGACTCGGACTATCATAAACACTGTCATAGATTCATATTAGAATATCATGTTCAAATTCAGTTCACAAAAGCGGTTGAAGCATAAATGGACCCAAAGTGATCAGAGTTGTATTTACATATTCGCTTCATAATTCTCTTTAAGTTTTGTTGAACATGTTTGCTATTGATCCTGATATCTAACAATCGGGCTTTTTTATACAAGTGGTACATATCAAGAAATTCTTACTTTAATTTTTTTTCCGACTCTTTTATCGTTCCACTGCTGAAACGTGCTTTAATGTACGACTTAAAATTAATCAAGTAACTGATTATTTTCTATGTATATCTTGTATTTCTAGATATATCTGGTAGTATACAAAATACGTAATATACCACATTCAATAGTTATGCGGCCTTTTGTAAAATTTATGAAGCTACCCCAGATGTACTCGTATAAAACGAAATAGCAGTAAACACGCACGTCGCCAGATGGAGACACGATAAGGCGACGGATGTAGAACGGGCAGCTCCGGAAGATGTTTTCCGGGCACACACGAGAAAATATAATACATTGTTACTATCTCGTGTGCTAGTCAGAGAAGGATTATTGCGCTGACTTTATTAATGTTATGAACAGAAGACTTCTGGACTGATCTGGATTATAAGTTGAAAATATCGAATCATTAAAACCGGTAAGACACAATTTTATCAGTGTTCTTTTCAAGTTTACCTGAGGCTTTAAATTTCGTAGTGTCATTTTGTACAGGTGTAACTAATTTTTTTAGTTATTATGTTCAAATCTCGCAAACAACTTAAGATTTGATTGTCTTTACCAACCCATGTTTTGACTTAACACTGACAATGCAAGCGTCATGAATCAAGTAGAACGATTACAGTTCGTTGTGGAAGAAAGAATCCGAGAAAACTCCACGGTCGTGGAGAACAAAAGCTTTGTCTGTATTTTATTCATGTAAAGTATAAAATTTTTAATGACTCTCATATCACCCGCTGTACGTACGGGAGGAGGATTGCGCGCGTTATTTCGCAAGAGAATAAATAATAATAGCATTTTTATATCTATAAAGAACAGCTATGGAACCATAAACATTTATGGTGTTCCCATGTGTGGAATTTGATATCTCAATGTAATAAAGTATTCTTCAATATGATGGGACATACTTTGCTGTGAAACATGTCTAAATTATCATGAATTTGTGAGATATGTTGCGTATGTTACAAACTCGTTATGCAAACTTTCATTGAAAATCAATGATGGATGTTAACTGAAAAGTGTTTGTGAGAAGCTTTTACGTGATATATAAATTCTAAGAGCGATTTCAGTTAGCGCCGGTCACGCTCATTCATCAAGACAACTTTACTTTGAAATGGGATGGAACATTATTCTGGTTAAAAAAACTTTTAGGTTATGCGCATTCTGTAGGTATTATGAAATTATACTCAAGTAGAGATCGTACTGACTAGATATTGTAATACCGAGCGCTTTTAGGTAGATACGTAAGGTGTTACGGGGTAATTATGGTTAAATGCGAAGTCTTCGGAATTGGCTGTTTTTTCTTATTTTTGTCTATTTTTCCCTTTGTCTTTTCCTCACCCTATCCTGTTTCGTTCTTATATTGCTCTGTTTTATTAATTTTTTATTTTTTTTTAACGTGGGGAAATCCGTCATGGATACCACTGCGCCACGGGGAGACGCAGATGGTTATGCCGGACTCGTACCGGCTAAAACCCCACGTTGTGCCTTTTACGGCCCTGGATGGCTGGGACACAGGAACTTGAACTACCTCTGTAGAGCCAGCCAGCGGCGCCCGACTCGCGGGCCCATCTTATGGGGACGTGTTATGTACGTCCCCTGACACACACATTTTCTGTACCCCGGGCACGTTATCCGCCACAACATCATGAGCCAGGCGTCAGAGTCTCGTGTCTGACGCCCGGATGTTGGTTACGGGGTAGCCGTCGGTTGTTGGCCAGACACCTGGCCGGACCCTCCTGCGGCGAACCGATTGCGGTTGTTCGGCCTCAGCCCTCCGCTGCTCCGCCTCCTTCTTGCTCTCCATCACCTCCTCGCAGAATGAGACAACGCTTGTCCAGCACCTGTCACTGCTCACCATGGCCTTGACTACAGCAGGCAAGGACAGGTCCTCACCGACTATTGTCACGAGTGCTGCGCGTGGCTCTGCCCAAACTCGAGCACTCTACCGTATCTATGGCGCAGCCGCACTTGTGAATGTTTCCTACCGCTGCCATTCATCTTGTGTATATCGTTACTGTAACTACTTATGTATAAAAAAAATATGAAACACGAAAACACAATAAATAAAAATGAAATGGTTTTTCTGTATAACTTTCACCTGTCCCGCCAGGTAACCATGATCCCGGCGGTGGCGTGTAAAACTGTAGCGTGCATCGACCCCTGGGTGTACGCTATCAGTCACCCAAAATATAGGTAAGTGTCGTGTTACATTCTTAATAGCTCACCAATCCTATATAGTTCACTTGCCACTACATAGCTCGCTTGTGCTCCTTTCGTACAAGTTGTAATAGTTTTACCTGTACATATAAAATATTGCTATATGCTATGTGTATATCTGCAGTTGTATTTACAACAATAGTATTTAGATCAAGTGCGTAATTATAAAACGGGAAGGGCAATGTTTTAATATTACGTTTTGTCCCGCAAGACATATCTTAGCTGTTACGCCCTCGTTTCACGATGTTTGTTTATGAGCAATTGCAGACATTTTAAATATTTCGTAGACTACACATACTTCATCAAAGCAAAATAAATAGCGGGATTACGACCTCGTGTCAGTAGAGGCTAAATCATCCCCTATTGCCCATACTTAGTTCAAAAGGTTAAAGTATTGAGTTATTTTCAAATAAATATTTTATTATTCTTACGTCATAAAGAGAGGAAACTTTCAATTAGTGGAATTTAAGTTTTTTCTGCACTTATTAATAAAAATTAAATTGTAGTTCGCTGAGTTGTTGATATGCTCTTCTTCAGGCAAGAACTCCAGAGGCGAATGCCATGGCTTCAAATAGTCGAACCGGAAGACAACGCGTCAACTGGAACAAATGCCACGACAAACACTGCACCAGCCGCGCCAGCCTAGTGGAACGGAAAATATCCACACGAACATTTTGATCATGGCTTGAGGAAAAATGTGTATAACTGCATATTGACCTTTAAAAAAATAAACCGTAGATGTACGTTGCACTGCGGCGATTATATTTAAGTAAAAATAACATAGTTAAAAATAATGCATTTCAGAAAATAAACAAAAAAATGTATGTTCGATAGTTATCGACCACTAATAAAATAGTATTACTATTAGTTGTAGTTGATAGAAAATCTGTTTGTACATAAAAGTTTTATAATTTAGACGGTGCCATTGTATAACTTTTGCCAATATAAAAATACACTAACTGGCTGTTTTGCACTAGTCACCAAAAAAATTGACTTAATTGAATCATTTTTAGATATAAGAGTTGATCCACAAACAGACTATGGCTTGTTAAAGGACTTCGATATTGACATTTCTAGATTTCTAGAAATCAAATATTTATTAAAGAAGCATATGAACATGACACTTGTCGTTTAATTTATGAATAGTCCTTCAATCTTAACCAAGTAATAATATCATCATCATCATCAGCATATTGCAGCCCGCCTAGACATAGGCCTCCACTGAGTTTAGTCGCCTCTTAGGGTACCATATATCTAGACACGAGGTCGGGGAATGTATTCTTTCTCCGCCTCGACACGAATAACTTTAAAAACACCAATATAAAGTATATATTTCTTTCCAAACAGGATTTGAGTGCAGTCCTATGCGCGGTGGTCTAGCCTTTCCACGTTTATTGCATAAGGAGTACATATTACATTTCGTAGTCTACAACATACTTCACTATAATTAATCGTTTGTTGTTGGAGTTCTTCACAAATATACTGAAATACTAAAAATACAGAAGTCAAGGCATGTCGACTTTATGAAACTAAGAATGATGACAATTAGATTGACACATGTGATATGAAACTATTGACAGCTTTTGTTTAGTCTGATCTGTCAATCTGTTTTGATTATTTTCTTTCGTTCATTCGTTGCATTGCAGCGTAATCAGCAATGTAATATATACATAAACATTTACTTATATTGTGTATAATCAGCGCAAATAATTCAACATGGATAAATTAACGTTAATATCGGGCACTCTGTTTATGGCAGCAGATGTTTTCGCAATTGTCAGTTTAGCTATGCCCGATTGGATAATTACAGATATAGGAGGTGATATTGTTTACTTTGTTATTTGTATTTTATCTTAACGCAGAAGTGTGTAACCGTTTATATTGCTAACAAATGAATAAAACTATCGTTATACAGGTGACATGCGTCATGGCTTAATGTGGTCGTGCATGACCATCCACAATCTACCCCAAGTGTGCTACACGCCTAACTTAGAACCGGAATGGATGTTGGCATTGATATGTATATTCTTGGGATGTATTTGCATCACAACCACAGTCATACTGCTGGCGTCCAGTCATTTTGACCGCAATGTTATCCCATATGCTCGATGGGTTGGGTTTGCTGCAAGTAAGTAAATAAATTTAAACATGTACTCACAATGATTTTGTTGTGTTTCTTTAAATTGTAACCAGTAATACAATATGAACAAATTTGAGCCTAAAGATTTATAGATTTCACTTTAAAACTACTCAGTATTTCTGAAACATATAGCTGTTGTTAGGAAGGTCGAACTTTTGTTTATCATATTCTATATCCAAGGTTCTCTTGCTTGAATGAATGTTGATTTATTAATTGAATCAGGTGTTAATTTGCAATAACTTTTTGACTTTGCGATGCTATACAACATACTTTGTATATAGCAGAACAATGTTAAATAACTCTTAATTTAATCATTAGATAATCAGCTTCTCTATTCTATTTATATAATTTTTCGGTGTTTAATACAGATATCTGTGAAGTAAACAATATTAATATAATTGAACTTGGCCTTTTCACTAAACATACTACTAATAATATTAATAAATTGTCAATAAAGTTATATTATGTATTCAAAACTACATAAGCAATTTGTATGTTGTTTCAGTGGTGATGTTTTGTTTGGCTGCTGTCATCTTTCCGATGGGTTTTGATGTGGAAGATATTGGTGGACAACCATACCAATTACCAAACAGTCACCAAGTTGGAATATCTTACATACTGTTTGTACTTTCACTGTGGATCACGGTTATATCAGAACTATTTGCTGGAAAAGTATGCTTGCCACATTTCTAATAGGATGGCTGCATAATATAATTCCATAGAAGTTAAGCAAATTGTAAATTTAATTTATTAAGCAGCTACAATCCATATTTATTTAAGATGTGATATGTTTTCAGTCTCATTATTAAGAGTCTCATTAGATAAGTTTACTTTATTTTTAACGAATTATAATATTTGGTGTTTATTTTATTAAATAAAAATTTAAGACTATTGTTAAATATTTTTTTACTAGCTGTGTATTCTCAAATTTGAGTGTTTTGCACAGGGACCTCACAACCACGAATATGGGTTAATTCATTCAAGTGTTACCCTTTCATTTCGGTAACCATATGGATAAGGTTACCTCTTGGCTATGGATACACCAACCTAAATCATTAAACCGGCAAACCTTTCAATAAGATATTCAGCTGAAGGGGCTACCCTCTCGTTTGAATTATCCAGTCGAAGGGATTAGATAGGGTTTATCATAAGTAACTGAATGGCTATCATTGAAATTTACGCAGTTGTGTGTGTGTGAGGGAGCTATGAATTTATCGTACACACACTTCTAGTTATATTGTTTAGTTTATAGTTATATTCTAGTATTGTTTGATTATTACGTCGTTTTTGAAGTGTACTATATTTTTTTTTCTCTGACCCTTTTATTGTTCTACTGCTGGAACATGGGTCTCCTCTTACAACGAGAGGGTTAAGGCCATAGTCTATCACGCTGGCCAAGTGCGGGTTGTCAAAGTCAAAGTCAAATATCATTTATTCAAAATTGGTTCATTACAACACTTAGCACGTCAAAATGATACTACCACCGCTTCGGAAAATGCCTCGCTATGGAGAAAAAGCGCCGAAAGAAACTCCATTGTTATGCTACTGCATCTTTTTAAAATAAGCACTTATATTAAAATATCATAAAATATAATTTTAAGCTTTAGAACTATAGCAACTCATTCCCAAACGTCTATAGTGATAGCCTAGTGGTTTGAAATTCGACCGCTCACTTCGCGAGACCGAGTGCAAATCCTAGCACGCAGCATCTCTTAAAAAATGTGCGTTTTAAATTTAAATATCAATTGCTGTTTCGATGAAGGAAAACATCGTGAGGAAACCTTCATATCTTAAAGTTCTCAAAAAAATGTTTAAAGCGTGGGAAGTCTGCCAACTTTCTCTACACTCACAATATATTTATGATAACCTGATGTCTATATACAAAAACCTCAGTAAATGTAAGAATAATAGTGGTCTCCATCAATTAAATTTAAGAAATAAAAATAAACTTGCAGTGTCTACTATTAGGCTTCATAAAGTGTGTAACTCGTTTATAGGTCGAAGTGTACGCTTTTATAAGAAACTACCACACGACGCGGTAAATTTGTGTTTGTAAATTCAAGAAATTCGTTAAGCTTTGATTATGTCAAAAAGCCTATTACTCTTAACTCTAACACTTAAAATTATAAATTATATTTTAACATAAGTGCTTATTTAAAAGATGCAGTAGCACACCTTTGCAGTTTCTTTCGCCACTTCTTCATAGCGAAGCATTTTCCGAAGCGGTGGTAGTTTCATTTTCACGTACATAAAGCGTCATAATGTACCAATTTTGAATAAATTATATTTGAATTGGTATTTAAGGATTTTTTGAACTTAGGTATTCTATTTCTGTGGAAGGGTGCCTGTTTTATTTCACACAAAAAAAGCACATAAACCTCATAATATTTTTTAATTAACGAAAAATAATAAAAATTGTTTATCATTAATGAGACAAATAATTATTACCTTAGTTGAGTATTTACATTTAAAACTGATTAACTGTCCTGAGTTAACATTTACTGTACACGATATACCTATTTAAAAGTCACTTAACAGCACTAATAGCAAATTGGTCCATTTTCACTATAACCTCCTGAATTTTGTAGACTCACTGAATCTTCTTTCTTGATTGCTTCATTATTGTGTATCTTCTTAAGTAATATGCTGCCACTCCTTATGCTGAATAACTTAATGTGATGAATTATTAATTGGTCACCTTGTCCTAGTAAAAGCAGGCAACCACAGCGACCGAAGAAGCAGGACCATTGGACAAAACCAATACTCCAATGAGGTGAGATGTGAGGTGACCATCAGTTTTGTGGAAATTACATCACCACACATGGATATCCTACTATAACAGGATGGCTATCAAACAGAAAATGTTATATATTTGCCACAACAGGAAGGCTGGCCTTGCAATCTACTAAAGTTTGATTGGTGTCGGCATAAGAAATAGAAAATTGATTTAAGAATTCAGTAGTCTTGGAACTGGACTCAAACGCCAGCTCCCGTGTGATGAAGTCCACAGGAACGGTTTGTCTGTAGCTGCACATATAAGAAAATAGTCATTAAACACAACCAGCAATGCTGGTAACTTAAATATTCATATTGATCTACCATTTTCACCCAAATATTTATATGCCATGGCTGTGTCATTAAAAGGTTTATGACTAGCTGACATAAAACATACAAATAAAATTGGATAAAGTACATAATCTTGCTTCTAACCCTTCAATAATTATTTCTAAGCTAAGGTGTAGTATTTATGTGAATAGAAATCAACCATGCATGCTATTGTCTCATAATAATTTTACCAAAGATGATAGGATTGTCATCCAACTTCCATTAAAAGTGTATGCTTTTAGTACTAAGTCAGCAATATCCTTATAAATAAAATTAACCCAATATGATTAAAACTAAAAGAGATATAAACACCCAGTTTGGTTTTCCCTCATTTCTATTTTTGTCCAATGGTGTAATTAACAAATGTTCCTTATAATATTTGGACCTGAGCCTGACTGAGACATCCTCAAAAAATGAAAGAAAAATGTATTTATTTTGACCATTTTTAAATATTGCAATAATTTCTGACTGCATCAATGGATGGACACCCATGATATGTTCATTAAAAACCCACACTTAATGTATGAGATACAGGAATACATGCCAAATGAATAAAGCAATGGAAAAGCAAGTGAGATTCATACAAGAATAAGTGAACTAAAGGTAAGTATGGGAGTAATTTTGTGTGTGCGTGTATGTGAATGATTGTTACTATACTGTAGCACCTTGGTGTTGGTTAATCCAAGCAACACATGTTTTAATCTCAACAATCCAGAAGAAAGCAAAGTTATTGTAATGATATCTAGTAAAAAATAGACATACGACTTCAAGATGCATTTGAGGTACTCTTTCCGCTCTCTTTCCACAAACCAGTCAATGAGGTAGCCGGCCATTAGAGGAGCTACCTTGTACAGTATAAAAAATTTATGCAAGTTTCTTGTGGCCCAAGCGTGCCTTGTTTTGAGTGCATGTTTAATGCAATCATTTAATCTCTCCTCCTTTGATAAATGCCTGAATATACCAATTATATCTGCAACAATAACAATTACAAGCATTGTAAATCACATCAAATTTAACAGCTCACTACATTTATGCAAGCCACCTATTTCCCACTTGAAAGAGATTTTTTGAAATCGATTGAACCATATTTTTTGAAATCATCAAACATCAATTAATGTAAGTCTATCATTTTCAACCTCTACATATTGTCAACACACATTATTCATTATTAATGAAACATGTTGATCATGTGCATACCAAGGTAGGAAGCAAAAATAAATTAAGAAATATCTATATGATATGGTATGAGCTTTAAATGCTGTTTTTGTTTATATTGAGTTTTAACACATTTAAAAACAGATCATAAAGTTTGAGAACAGGTACACTAAACTTGACAGTATTGTATAAAACATTATCCAACTTACCAAGTGAATTTTTAGTGAAGATGTAATATAAAATTCTGTATGCTGTAAACTCTGCAGAGTTGCCTCTACTATCGGGTAACTCTGCATAGAGCATTTTGAGTTGTGTTTGACATTGATTGAACTCCTCATGGTCACCTTTTTCTAAAGCTATTCTTGCATGGGTTTCATATACTTCCACAGTGAAACAATCCCTTATGCCTTGAACCTGTAAATTATACAAGTTTATGAAAATGATATGTGATAGAACGTAATTGTTTTATTGTTCCACTGTTTTATCATTCCACTGTTAAAACATGTACTTATTGTCCCACTCTTGGAAAGCCGGTCTCCTAGAAATCATATTTTATGACCACAGTCTGACACTGGCCAAGTGTTGGTTAGCAGACTTTACACTCCTTAGAATGTTAATGTACTAACATTACATATGAAATTACAACACAACTAATCCACTTTAGTATATTAATTAATTTAATAAGTAATACTTACGGTCAAATCTTGTCTAATTGATTTCAGCTGATCACATGCATATCTATAATCCTGCTTAGCTATCCACTTTTCTTTGACATTTCTAAGGGAGTTCATTAATATAGAAGCTGGTCGAACCTCACAAGCTTCAGGTGCCTTGGTTAACCTAAGGAAAGACTTCTCAATTTCTGAACAAGTGCCCACAATGTGTTCATTGTTAGGTTCATAGTCACCATCAAAATCCTGAATAATTGGGCTGGAAAAAATAGGTTCCACTCTTTCATTATTTATTTGCATTGAGCTTGCTATGGAGGGTACATTAGCAAACCTCGCAGCTCTTTTTTGCAACTTCTCAGCATTACCTTGAACATCTTCAATATTAAAGTGACCATATTGCTTTCTCCTGTTATTTTTCACTGACTTTTCTGGTTTCTTTTGATCTAAAGACAATCTATCCTTCACCTTGAGTTTACTCTTATTTTTATAACCTTTCTTTTCTTCACTATCTTCTCCAGAGGCTGATGATGTGCTAGAAACAAATATTAACTTTAAACATTACTAAGCTAATGACATTTTTAAATTATTGAATATGTATATGCAAATAAATGAGTTACCCATTATAAATACATTGATAAAATGTAACTTTTCATACCTATATCGTTTCTTTGATGGACTTCTAGGCCTAGGACTTCTGGGTGACTGTCGTCTCTTTCTTTGAGGTGAACTTTTATGTACACTATAATTCCTGTTGCTTAAAGATTTAACCTTACTGCTATCTGGAACATTCTCACATTTGTTGTACAAACCTAATGTGCCTTGCACTGGCTTAACGGACAAGTTATTTCTTTCACTATGTACACTTGGAATTGGTTCCTCATCCCAATTCCTTGTCCAGATTTCATCTTTGTTAGCCGCAGCTGTAATCCGGCCCTTTAAACATATATCAATTTGATCACGATCAAACCCTGTTTTACATTTCTCATAGCATCGTTTTATGTACCTCTCTAAGCTCTCAGGCCAAGTCCCTGCTGACGTTTGACATATCGAAGTGGAATTTAAGAGGTTAATTGAACTATCATTTGATTGAGCACTGGGGGACTTTTCTTTAGTTCCATCATCATCGTTTAAATCATCTGGCGTGGCTAGTGGCGGTTCAGGAATGTCTTCGGTCGCTATGGGAGGAGGAAGTGGAACCTCAAGAGGCGGAGGAGGAGGAGGTTTGGGAATTTCAGGCGGCGGGCATGGCGGCAGAGGCGGCGGATAATCGGGCAGGGGCGGTAACAATGGACTTCCTCTGTCATTATTGTTCTTATTTGCCTTCTTCCGCTTCTTTTTGCTACCATTACCCAGAAGTGGATTTTCGGTTTGCGGGATGGGTGTCGATTTCCTATTCCCGTTGAGGTTAAACCTAATAGGAGATTGATTGAAGAATGGGCGATTTGTGTCGATCGGAGACATTCCTAACAAAGGCGCCGGGGGTGGTGGCTTAGAAAACGGATGAACAGGCTCCATATTTGGTCGGAAATGATGAACCTCGTTAGAAGCGAACGTTCCCCCATTTCCCATTGGATTATAATACTGATGAGGATTATAAAACGGAGGATACATATTATGTCCAGGATACCCATTGTATGGGGGATATAAGCCGTACATCCACGGATTATGGTTGTGAGGCAGTCCGTTCATCGTCTGAATTGGCGGCTCTTTCGATGTATTTTCAGCCATATCGAAGATTTTGCTCCACTTATTACTAGAATTCTATCTATATCTATAAGGACTTTCTTGTGTCCAAAATATAATACTTAACAAAATGGCGGCGCAAAATCACACGCAACGACTCACCAAACTTCAATAGCACATAAATCTCAATTTCTTAATATTAGCGTATCATACACGATCACTGTTTAAATAAAATCTAAGACGATTAATTAATAAATCTCGTACAGAATGGTCTCAATTTATTTTACCGTTCACAAATAAATTCAACAGAGTTATTTAAAATACCTACACAGTGGACATAGACAATATACGACTAAACTTGTACAATGTTCAATACACATTGAGTAATTGTGAAGACTCATTATGTACTGTCATAGTGTATTTCACATAATATGATCTTGTCGATGGACGAATTACGCTATTTACAACGAATTTATAAACAAAATTTTTGATTGCTAAACACTGTGAAAATGAAACAATAATAAGTACTTAATATGAACTCAGGTATAAAAATGTATCAGTTGTTGGTAGAAATATCGCAACAAATTAAAATCAAAATTAGCTTTATATAAAACATGTCGATACAGTTAATAACTAACGTAATATTGTTTTTACGCAAATTATTGCTTTCATTGACTTTATTCACCGCAAAAACTAGATAGAAAACGGAATCTATAGAAATTCATCTTGGTCCATCTTTAATAGAACCTTAATAATTACATTCAAAAGTACATTAGTAATGTAACGTTGGGATGAAAGTATACAAACACAAGTAAGAACAAATCAGACTTTAAGCTGCAATATTCTATTCGGATGTATACGTATATTGGTGAATTTTCTTGTACAATTTTTTTGATCGAGACCGTACGTTGATGGATAAAGCTATCCGAACAAAGTGTTAACCTGTACTTAGCGGGGTACAATTAACATGACAGAACATATTCTGACAACAGACATGACAATGACAATACTTGAATGTCATATCAATCCGATTAATGCGAAGGGGATTCAAAATCAAAAAATGTTTTTCTTTTTTTAAATATCCTACATATTAAAAATAATTGTTTAGGATGGATTTATTAAAAGCTCCATCTATTCAGTCTTTGCTTGACTCGGATTTAGAATCAGTTGAAAGCTTACAATATGTCGATATTGAGGAGGTAATGATTTCAAAGTTATAGGACCTAATATTATTCATTTTACAAGTACTTATTTTAGAATTTTTACGCTATTAATATCCGTTTTTGGTGTTCTAAAAATATTCAGTAACATTCAATTTATAAAGTAAGTTCTGATAACGTTTGGATATCACTTTACAGCTAGACGAAGTAGAGTATGCGCTACCCACAAGTGAAGCTCCGACACTCGATGAAGTGTTGTCCACTGAAGAGGCTAATGTGGATGTAAGAGAATCAATAAAACAATTCAAGGAACCATCAACTTGTTCAGCACTACAAGTAGATTTTTTGCAGGCTATTTCTCAGCAATTGTCGCAAGCACAAGTAAGTACGCTATAGTTAAATTTGATTATTAATACCAACTGGCTACCTCGTTGTTTGAAAGATTGCAAGCATGACTGTTGAAAGAGAGGTTCCAGATTCACTTCCCGGGTCGGGCACTATTGGATTTTTCTAATTCAGATTTTCTAATTGAAATTTCTAGTAGTGGCTCAGATTCTGGATTTGTGCCCTGTGTATGACAATAGTCTAATCACTCATTTCATGTTAGTAACTGTAACTGGTGAAATGTTAGAATGTACTACAGTCTTGTCTCCCTCTTAGGGGATTACAGGATCGATGTTTCATTACTAATACCAAAAATTGGTATTATTATTAAACTATCACAACAGGTGTCTTATAGGGTTGACATGGAGCGCTAAATATCAATAATTATTAAAATTTCGTAATGGTTATGAGAAGAATAGCATTGTTAGCTTAGTGCTTTAATTTGGAAGGCCTGGGGTTCAAGTCTTAGCGCACATCACTGACTATACAGGTATACAAGTATATACAGGTCATAAAGGTTTGTAAGATTAAATAACACGAACTGTGTTGAAAATGGTAAACATTGTAAGAAAACTTCTTCACATCGGAATTCTCTGTAATGTTTCCAAAATATGTTAAGTCTACAAATGTATACTTGGCTGGCATTATGTCATCGTCCAGAGTTTTATTTTTAAACTATGGGACATGTCTCCTTTTATAATGAGGGGGATTATTAACCCTTAGCACTCAAGGCTTCTTTCTCTTGTGCAAACCTGCAACTCGATAGAATTTCTGCCAATTTAGGTAAATATTTTACAAGTACTTTTAAAACATTAATAAATAATCAAGTGTAGGCAAATAATAATATTTTTTTTTTTCATTTGTATGTCAAAAACAACAAGCTGATAAATATCACACTCTGTACTGTAATTGGTTTTGGTGTGATATTTAGTATAACAATAGCCAAGATTGTATACGTCTGACCTCAAACTCACCTGATCTTTTTCAATATTTTAGGGGTAAACACGTTTTAGTTACAATATGACAGTTGTAAGTAAATGCCATGCTGTGTGTAACTGAACTGAAACTGATCTAAGATTTGACTGCAATGGCAACCGCGCTTACTCTAGGAAAGTACTTCAGAGAAAAATATCTTATCACACATTGTATATAAAGAGAACACGTTACAAAAAACCATAGTGTGGTAGCAGCATCTCACAACTTCAAATCACTCAGGCGCTGCAGCAAAGCTGCACGAGTTCACACCTTAAATCAGCCGGGCACCGGATTGGCTTCGCTCAAATGCAAAGGGTTAAGTTCCAATAAATTAAATCATTATCTTTGGTCATGAGACCGGACAGTTCATATTTTTATCAGTTATGTGTAATTTCAATGTTATAATGCACACGCGTTTGATATAGAGTTTATGTTTATTTCAATGTAGATAAGAAAATGTGACCAATTACAATATCACACAGCAAACAGAACCATAAATTTGAATTGAAAAGAAACATAATACCTACATTATCATCATCAGCCTATGCAGTCCACTGTTGGACATAGGCCTCCTCTGAGGTGCTATGTCCATAATGCCCTTGCTGGGCAATCAGGTTAGGAGTGACAGAGCACAGATTTTCATACCACCTACAGCCTAAAACACAAAAACAAGTATGTGAGGTAAATGTCACCAACATTCTTTAGTGTTCTGCAGTTACACAGTGATCTCCTCTAACAATGAGAAGGGTTAAGGCCACAGTTTGCCAAGCTGCCCGGGTGCTAGTTGGCATACTTCACTCGCTTTAGACAATGTTATGGAGTTGTTTAAGATGTACCCATTTCCTTATGGTGTTTTCCTTTGCCACTACAGCAAGTGATAGTTAACTGCACAATACACATTTTTGTCAACAAGGCACAGCAGAATTTAAACCCAGGATCTGAGTAAAAGGCTTGATTATCAATCAATAAACTAGTAGTCTAGTGTGGCTACATAATCTAGTAGTGGCTTACAGTCTGGATACCCCTGTCTACCTCTTCAGCCATTACAGGCGTGATGTTATGTTTTAGGCAGTAGCTTTTATAAGGAGAATATAAAAATAGCACAGATTTTTATTTACATCAAAACTCAGTGGATTATACAAATACACATTTTAGTCTTTAAATAATGATCAGTTTACTATAGTTAGAATTCACCAGAATTTTTAGCCATTATTCATAAAAAAATCTCTAATGAAAAGTCTGCTTTGTGAAATCAAAACTTTTATTTTTATATATTGTTTAGCACTGTTCGTGGGCCGTTGGGGAAATATAAGTGTGATGTTGTTATGTAACCCTTCTCATTCTGAGAGAGGGCCCATCTTGAACGAGGCAATGCTAATTATTGATGATGATATTACATACCTACTTACCACTGCATGTTATGTGTGTGTTCCACCTGACACATAACAATGTACATACATACTCACTATTTGCAGGAGCGATCGTCAGCAGGCGCTGCGACTGCACTCAGTGTGGGCACAAATGGCAGGTGCACTGTGGGGACGGCACATGGACAGTTGTTGTCTTTCTGTGAACAAACTCTGAGATGGGTGTGTGATGCTAATGCAGACTGCGGAGCTGTCAGCTGCTTGTCATATAACCAAGATGGCAGCCGTCTTCTCGTCGGCTATGCCCGAGGCCTCGTGTATCAGTATGAGAGTATCCGAGGTGTAGTTCTCAGACGAATCACTTTAGGTGGAGAGACTTGGGGAACATTGCGTGTAGCGTGGGCCGGCACTTCAGGGCTCGCTCTAGACACAGGCGGATCTGTTTGGCTGATGAAATTTTCAAGACCTTTAGGAGTACGATCGGCCCGAGTGTCGTGTCTCTTTTCTGGCGCTCGAGGAGAAGTGGTAGCTATGACTGCCCGTGATGCTAGAATACTAGCGCTCGCTACTCTGTCCAGAGTTATAATAGTGGCCGGCGGCAAGGCTGCCGGTGTCCGGCTCGATGGCCCCGCCGACACCCTGCCCGTGCTTGAATGGAGCGAAGTCGATAGCAGCGTACTGGTATGCGCTCGGGCTACGGTCCTACAGTGGCTCTCGGTGGCCCTGAACGGTTGTACGATAAACGTTCGGCCGGTGCAACGCGTTGAACTGAAGACGGCGCCGCTGTGGCTGGGCTGGCTCGGCGGCACTCTCGCAATATTTGACTCTCAAGAAAATCTACGACTCTGGGGCGACGACTACGATAAACCGTTGGATTTGTCCCAAGTAGAACCAATTTATTCTTCTGCCTTTTTTAAGGTGGGCAATTTTTATATCCATATAATTATTATGGTTCAAGCATAAGCATAACTTTTAATTAATTGATTGAAATAAATTTTAAACTATACATTATTTTCAACGAGACAAACTAATATTTTAATTCTTCCAAATTATTTCTTCTACAAATATATATATTTCTTTCGCCGCTTCTTCTCCATAGCGAGGCATATTCCGAAGTGGTGGTAGCATCGTTTTGATGTACAAAGTGTTCTTATGAACCAATTTTGAACAAATGACATTTGAATTTAAAATGAATTTTTCTTTTTTAGAACTCTATAATTAACTTAATGCAAGAAATAAAAGTCTTTTATAATTATTATTGTGTCATCACGCGAGATCGGTCTCTTCTCGCAGATTACGCATAAAGCAACAAGTGCCAAATATCCCTATCCTTAGTGATCTGATTTGTCCATCAGCCATTATTTGACCTATTTGATAATAATAACTGTAACTTGGTCTTCTTTAGCGTCTGCATCGAAATAATATAATTTTGTTATTTTTAGGGTTTGTGGACAGATGGAAGGGTCTCGCAGGCGATGTGCAGAGCGGGGGAGGGGGCACTCGGTGGGGTGTGCGTGGCGGACGGCGCCCTGTCGCTGCTGGGGCGGCGGGGCATCTTGCGCGTCCGACCGAGGGACCTAATTGCGAGGGCGCAGGCTTTTATCGCTTCCGGTCGTTACTCGCAGGCGTTGCGTTTGTTGTGCTCCACTCAGGGCAGCCAAGCGCAGAGCCTGGCGAATGAGTTCGTATCGTACCTAATCGATAGACCGAGCATACTAAGCGACAAGAACGTAGCCATACAAACTATAAGACTGTGCTTGAAGTATAATTTAAGGTACAGTTGATTTGACATTTTTAATATTTATACTTAAACATCTAACATTATAGTACGTTCGCTACCACTCGACGTAGTCAGAAGGAACTAGTTTCAAACACGCCAATTCGAATTGGATTTCAGCGAAGAGCTATATTCGAGCGTGTGGGAGAGCGGCGCGAGCGAGCGCGCGTTCGTGGAGGCGCTGGGCGAGGCGGGCGTGCGCGGCGAGCTCGGCGCGCGCCCGCCCGCGCCCGACCTCTCGCAGGTGCGCGCGCTGCTCTCACAATGTAGACAGTTAACATTATACTTTCCAACAAAGAATGTCATCGGCGATCGGTGCGATCGTAGGCGCTGATCGAGAGGCTGGCGGAGTTCGAGCCGGAGCTGGTGGAGCGCGTGGTGGCGTCGCTGCCGCTCACGTCGCTCGACCCGCACCGCGCCAGCGTGTTCACGCGCCAGCGCGGCCTGTGGCGCGGCGTCGGCGCCATCGCCGCCGCCCTAGGTTCGCCACCCCCACCCGCGCTTCGCTTGGCGGTCGCGGCGGCGCGAGCTCCGCGGTGTACCGCCGCCACCGCTTTAATACATCAGTTAGACGTAGTCGTGGTCGCGGCCGCAGACGGCTGCAGCGGCGGCATGCGCGAGCTGGTGGCGCACGTGCGCGCGGGCTGCGCGGGCGGCGCGGGCGGC
>DWDU01000158.1:0-22625 GCA_018245575.1 Jemadia suekentonmiller | reverse complement strand
TGTAGTTTATCAGCCATCTGGTTACCATAACACAAGCTCTCTTGATGCTTAGTTTGGGATCAGATGGCCGTGTGTGGGGATGTCCCTAGATACCTATTTATTTATTATTTTTTTATTATTATAGATATAGCAACAATGAAATTCAAGCAGTTCCGAGATAATCGAGGCAACTCCAACACTGAGGAGTAGCAAAACATTAGTAACTAAAATCATTTACGAACATATCTACAGTAATAATTATATAACATTATACAGTAATATATAATATATAACATTAGTAATAATTTATGTTTTATATCTGCACGTAATATCTCGTTCGCTGTTTGTCCATTCCTACATACAATGTACACGTATACAGCTAATATATTGGGAAATATAATCTGATGATATTAATATCCTTGCTTAGTGCAAAATCATTAGCACATGCGTTTGAATAGCCCGAGGTATATACGGTCAGAAGCTGGAAATATTAGAATGTTGTCGTCAAAGGACGCGCTAATGAAAGGGCAGAGACGGTAGTAAATTAGTAATATTGTCTATGTCTGAAGGCAACATTTGCATGTAAAGCAAATTGGAATTGAACGGTATCAATTTAATCTGGTAGGGGAGAATCAGGTAATATGGACCGCCAAATAAATAGTACAACCTTAAGGTTTCCAAATAATCATTAATATTTTTCTTTTACGCAACGACTCAAAGTGAGTCTTAGCTTTCGATACTAAGGTACTTCGATACTTTGATTTGTCTTGGGCCTCCTCCGCCCAACTTTCCACCTGAAGCTCGCCCCAGACCTTCATGTATTCGATGGCATCATCTTAAAATAATTGTCATTTTTTTATTAGCGACCGGCAAATGGAATGTTTACTGTATAATAAATGTTTTATCTGCTGTTGTATGCAAATGTTTAAAAAAGACTCCAACAAAATTACTGCGTAAATACATGAGTAGTAATTTTGTTATATTTTGCAAGTTTATAAGCCTGTAGTTTACTTTCGATATGTCATGAAATGAAATTATTAGTTATGGAGGTTATTATGTAATATTTTTTTTAGATTATTTACTTCAGAACTTGCATCTTTAGTAGTTTTTTTAATTTTAAAAATGGTTTAAATCACAACTGCAACGTATTCTGTTCCAAAACCAACTATTTTATCAAATGCTAGAAGTCGAAATAAGAATGCCAAAAATTCAACCATTGGTAAAGGGAGGTTCGCTACTATAAATACACCAGTGATGTTATAATATTGATACAAAATATTTATTTCAGACAAAATTACATACCATTAGTCCATATTGCGTTTTAGTAAATAAACTAAACTCGTTAGTAAACCAAAAAAATTAAACTGAGCCAACTATAATCAAATGAACACAAAATAACACTGAAGACCGATAACCATGTTGTCTGTTAGTTCTAAGGCGCAACGGGGAACGATCATTCCAGGCCCTCCGGATAGTGCTATCCAGCTTGCACGCCAATAAGCTTAAGGGAGTGTTCTTATTGCTCGCATAGTCGCGTTAGTGACGCCGCACGCTTGCGCTCTTGCGTAAGTAAAAAGCGTCAGTAATTAATGCGTCCTGCGTATGGACTAGCGGGTGAGCCTATTACTGTATACTGGACACAAATCTAGACTATGTGCAACACCCTACTGGCGATTACATGATAGAAAAACTTAATGATACTTTTCCCGGTCACGAGACCGATCGCAGGCGCGTATTGCCACGACTTGACCAGCGAGGAAGATTTATAATCATGATTATAATGAAAATGCACTGATTAAGTATTTGTTGATACTTTTATTAATACATATATATATTAGAAACGTTACCGTAGAGAGCATTATGTGTTTATTATTAGGTCTTAAGGTCACTGAACTGTTAGTCTTACAATTTATCGTACATGTGGTGTCATTACGTCGACTGGCCGCGTAAATCACCACGACGGAAAGGCTCTAGGAAATTGCATTTTTTTAAGAAATTTGTAATTAGTACTATATCGAGTTCACATTGTAAGTTAAACAAGTGTCAATTAAGATTAAAATGAAATATTTCTTGAAAACTAAAAAGTGGTACAATATACCAGACTCTCCATTACTAGCTCTTGTGTCGGACCATTTAAGGTAAGGATATTTAAATATTTCCCACAATTCATTTCATATTTCAAAGCTAAACATTGTAATGTAATAACAAAAGCCGGCTTTGTACTAATGAAAGCCGACAGTAGGATGTTTGTAAAGAGTGAAATTATTTGGTTTGTTTATTCGCTTCCATTGTCTTACTGAGTATTAATTATTTTCCTGCTAGGTATGTTATTAATTTCACAGATGAATTCACTTCATAGTTTCCCAATGAATGTTCCGATAACGTTTGGAAGATATTAAAATCAACTATTTTTTATCGACTTTGCAAAGGAAAGGTTTCCAATGTTAGTGAATAAAAAATATCTACCAAGAGTATGTGAAATTGTTGACATCGTAAGTATTTAATTGATAATTAAATAGAATATATTATTATTATTATTTGCAGATAGGTTTCACATGTCTCCTATTTGTGGTAATAGCAGAATCACGAAATATTAAATTTCGTAAACGACATGAGTCAAGTAGTTCGGATTATTTAAGCGAAACAGTATCGGGGCCCAACATTCATGTATTGCTAATCGGACGCAGAAATATCAACGGTAATAATTTAGCTAGGGTAAATGCGCTGTACGAACTTATGTCAAAGAAACTGTTGAGGCAAAACGAGGTAAAAGCACCACGAGTCGAAGCGAAAGACGACATGGCTATGGTAGTTGAACACGAACTTGAAGACTCATTAGCGAAGAAAGCATCCGCATTACAAGAGAAGCCTTACGTGCAACACAAAGGTAGAAACGACTTTTTGGTCATGAAACCAGATGTAAAAGATCCATTTGCGACCGTAGTACCCAATGATATTTATTACAACGTGGAGAAACGCTGCGTTAATTGGCTCGACGACTGTAATATACGCGGCCTGCGCGCTAGGTTGCTGCAACAAGTGCAATCTCCTTACAGATGATGCTGAATAATTATTATTACTCATAGTTTTAATTGTCATTGAATTAACTTTTGTTTTAATTAATTGTTCAAATAGCGTTCGCAATCCAGTTAATCATTAATTCTACATAACTTTTCGTTGCTTTTTTTTATAATGGAAAATTCGTCGTCTTTTATCGATAAACACGTGGAATTAAAGTTATTATTCATTCTCCAATTCTACAAAATAGAAATTTTACTAGTTAAGATATAAAGTGCACGTTTAAATTGGAAAATGTTTTATTTATAAGGCGATTAATGTGATTTTTATCGGTGAAGAAATAAAGTGGCTTGCAACAGCTATTATTGATTTTTACTTGAGGGTCTCAGATAGGTAATAACTATATGACTCTGCTCTAGGAGAAATACATATTTATATGAGTATTTCAGCACACCTATAACACTAGATGTAAGCAACGCTCAGTGAACATACTCGTATAGGTACACTACATAGCGATTTAACAAGACAATTATTCAGGCGATATATGTATGTACATAAACAGATATATCTAAGCATAACATTAACTATCGAACCGAACTGTATACAAATATTATTTGCCCTATATAATAATAGAATCTTAAATTTATATCTTTATCTCATACACTTCAGCGCGCACACTAATTATTCCAGCCGAATTTACCTACGCCATATGAAGCGATTTTGAGCTGGAGGTTCTTTTTTTACATGAAGGAACGTTTTGCTGTACTAAAAACGTAATATAGAGCACATAATAAGTAGTATTATTAGAATATCATCACGCAAGGTTCCTTACGGTGCAGGCAGAGAATATCGGGTGCCAATATCTCCATTCTTACAGATCTGACGTGCGTGCTTCACTCGCTTCATACCCTCACGCCGACTTTTGTCGCGTTGCGCAGACTGTTTCCTGCATCGTGAGTTGTGGCCTTTATAATTAATTATATTTATTAATAACATTGACTGTGGATTACACTATTTTTGAATATAGAAATTTATATTTACAGACTGACTATTTTCTTTCGGTTATATCTTTCTCGACTAGATGATAATTTAGTTACAGTAGTTATGAAATTATTCCATTACGAACCGTTTTAAGGTTTCTTGATTGGACCATACATACATATCATACTCTCGTATTAGAATGAGACGGGCGTTATGGCCGTTTACGTAAGTCAAATTTAAGTTTCTTAGCTTCGAAGAGCTTGTAAATGGACTGGGTAATAGCAGAGTAAGTAGTGCTTAGTCAATAATTTCTACAAGCGTTAATATTTTCTACTAGAGTTTTGTCGGATTAATTGTTTTTAAAACAGTATGCAATCGTCATTAAAACTGCCTTATGATATAAAACTGTAGGACTTTTACTTGAAACGGAAGCTACGTAACCAATACCGAACGGAAGAGGGTTGAGTCAGAGTTATTAAACAAACTGCGTGAAGCCCTCAGTTACGTAGCAAATCACGTGGCTAACAATGTCACGTTAAAGGTGGGTTTCAGGGACGAATCCTAATTTGGTATTGACCCTGGCGCGAGGGACTTGCGTAACGAATATCCATAACGCAGTGTTTTTTTTATTATTTATTTATAATCACACCAACAGCTAAAAACACATTACTTACAAGAGGTAATTAACTTAATAGAATATAAGAAAATGTGTATGCCTATCATAGGCATAAGCAACTTTTACTTATTGCTAATTAAATATTACAAAACAAAATAAACCCAGAATTATACATATAATGTGAGGGCCATAAACATAACATACAATGTGTGTTTCTATTAAAAGCTGAATTTTATGAACTAAATTTTATGACTTTACTTTTTAAGAATCGCATTCCATATAATGCTACCAGTATAGAAATTTTGCCGGTATTGCGAACGCTATAGAAATTAATACAATCGTTGACTCAAATGTAGGTTTTCTCTATAATAATTTCAACCGTTTGAGAATAGCAATAAGATCCAATTCTTCTTAATTTAACGATTAAATTGTAACTTTACTAGGACTTGAGTAGGTCTGAACTCATTTTCTTTTTCGAGTTAACTTCTTGAGAATCTACTTTCTTACAAGGACCCGAGTACCAAAATCTTATTAGTGAAATTATTAATACAAGATTTAACCAGTAAATTGTATGAGTAAAGAGCGTTGTACTTTTCTAAAAATGTTTTGTTTATTTTATGCGGAATTTAAGTAACATATGAAACTATTCTTAATTTCAATGGGTAGGTATTATGTTCATCTGCTACCAATTTCTAACGTACAGTTTTCTTTGTATTACTCTTAATATAAATCACACTTGCCTTTTTATGCATTCAAACTAAAATATGTGATAAAAACACCGGATCGTATTCATTTCCGTTTTCATAGATTCGTTTAAGTGATATAAACTGATGCCTTTGTGCCTAATGCATGGCAATAGGCTCACCACCTATTCCATAGTGGGACCTAAACGTAACTGGTGAAACGTGGGAGTGTTCTACTTTCCTCTGCCTACCTGTTCGGGGATTACAGGCGTGATGTTACGTTACGTTTGATATAAACTGAATGAAATAGATTTTTATCTCTTGCACAATGATTAAATTTGAAATATTCAAGTTCTGAATTCAGCTAAATCTTATCTTGTTTCCATAACGTAATGATGCGCTGCATCTTTCATTACAGAATTTATTTTACTCTCAGGAACCATAGACAGTCATAGCTACATGATTATCCATGGTTAAAAGGGTGTCAAATGACCGCTACATTAAGATAAATAACTTAATAGTTTCATCTAGCAGCAAGTAAATTTTTAAAATAGAATAAGACAAATAAAATTGAGGTGGTTTGATACATACACGACCGAGGTCATGAGTTGGCCACTTTAGCATAAAAAGAAAAAAAAACATGGCGAATGTAATTGAAGCTTAAACTATAATGCATATAAACGGTGGTTAATATTACATACTCAATTTTAATGAAAATATATACCTATGTGTAGGTGCCAAAACATTGGGCGCAACGAAGAGCTTTACGTGTACTGGTATGCGTTAGTCTTAAGCAGGGTTTACATAACCAAGCAAGCGATATAAAACTGTTCGCACGAGGCATGCAATAGAGGCATGCTTTATGCCTGTATTTGTATGTATGAATGCGACGGAATTTTACGTAGACGTAGATTTGGCTTTTTATAATTGGCTTGTATTCCTCCACAAACTTTTGGATGGTCGTGTTGGTTGTCCACCATTATTGAAAAAGATATAATCCGATGTCCTCTCCAGTACCTATACCACGCCATCAATGAAATTTATTTACAAGTATTAATTGTAGGCTACGTCACATCGATCTTGCTGCTAATAAGTTATGAGTACCATTGCACTCCTTTATCCTTACTCTGTAAAACTACAACTATACGACAGTCATCTTTTCAAATATGTGTGTATGTGTTCAAGATGGGTGTGGTGTCTTTGTGCGTATTACGTCATTCAACATACGAGAGCACATTAATACATTTTCTGATTTCTCATTCTCAGACACGCCCATACATATATGGAATCAGGTATATTTATATTTTTTCTGTTATATAATTTGTAGGGTCTGTAAGTAAATAAAACACTAAATCATTTTCATAATATTTATTTTCTTAACATTAGTTGAATTTGTTCTCTTAGCGCAATTTCACATGTAGACAGATAATAATAGAATAGGCAGGTTTATTTGAAATAGTAATGTGTACAGTTAAATCATCAGTACTGTTGAACGTTCATATATACGTATGATATCATTCATCATATAACGTATTTTAAATTAAAATGTTAGATAGTAGGTAATCCTTAGCCAAGCTATACAATCAATCAATGTATGATATTTCTTATTCGTTATATTCTATCTAAAACAAATGTAACATGGATTAGAACAGTTACTGGCGATATATTAAGTTAAATGCCTCCGCCGATGTTCCCTATAATATTGTACAAGATTTTTTATATATGCCAAAAATCTAACTACCTAAGAATAACATCTTCGTTGCCTTAGATAGTCAAGGGAACGTCATCCATACGTTACTAAAATATAAAAAGCATATTGAATGGCAGTGGTACATAGATATAAGAAAACATAAAATAATACCGTTCTCCACGTTTGGCACATGACGTAATCGGAATCGAACGGAACTCAGACGCGAACTGCTATTGGAAAGCCAGAGAATCTTTGGATTTTCAATCAAAGTATTCTAAGACATAAAGAGCCCTGTTAGCAAGCAACGGAACCGAACTATAAAAAGATAAAAAAATAATAATAGTAAAAAACAGTTTCCTATCTACAATAATTACGAATTATTCGAATGTTATGGCACCAAAATCGCGTTTTGCGGATCCCGCGCGCGCCACGAGGGAGACGTCGCACATCGATCTACCGACTGGTACACCTAATCGATAAATTTCGTTTTACCTAAGTACTAAGCAGTATTGTCAATAACTGTGAAATTAACTTAATACTAGACGACGGGATTTCGATTTATTATTAGTAACTTCAAACGGATATGAATAGGCGATAGGAGAGACTCGATTACAAGGAAATAGTAACTAATTTTCAACTTTCGAACAATTGACTTTTTTACTTAAATTTAAAATTGATTCATGACGTTTTATCACGTTCCGTCGATAAAGTAGAAGGCGCCCATCGAGTTTATCTGAAAAAATATTTCATAATAAAATATCCTTATATTTAGAATTATTTATAATGCAGATTGTTTAAAAACGCATGCAATATATATATTACTTAGCATTTCAATTTGTTACTTATGTAGTTTATGCTAACAATAATTTTGTTAAAATGACGCTCGATAATTTTATAGAACTATATACAATCGTTTTTAATATAAAAGTATGAAGTTGAAGATATAATGAGCGAGGAGCCAAAAACAATAGCGGAATGATAAAAGGATCAAATACGATTCTGTGATCTAAAGGTTGCCACGGAATACACATAATGACTTTACTTAGTTACCTTACCAGACAACTTTCTAGATGACCATTCGTAACATAAGCTTTTGCTTACAATGAAAAAACAGTTTTAAAACATTTATTGAGTAACTTCTTGAAGCTATAAAACAAATATATTCTAATTTATAAAATCAAATACGATACTCATCTCTAACCAACTACAGCTACATACCTGTTATAGTATTAAAGCAATTCCACGAATATTTAAGTACCGACAAGGAGAAGGTAGGACGGGACTAGAGTGAAATAAAGAGTGTAGGATTGTCGGGGCCTCGGGCCGCGGTTGAGGAAATAGCGGGGTGGGGGGGACTCGAACACCTCCAGGTCATCGAAGTACGGGTACACGTCCAGATGTAGGGCGCTATTGTATCCAGGCAGCATTAAAGTAAGGCGTATGTAGTTAATGGGTTAATTAACAGATTATTTGCGCGATCAATCCGAACTTTACATGTTTATGTACAACATACATTCACCAATATAATAAATATTTAAATTAAAATATTATGAATATAGTAGAGATATAGAGTCATTACTATGAAATACACAGCAGGTATTTGTCTTAGTTGTCAGATTTAAGGGAGACGATGCCTTCTACAAAATAAAAATGTCTCACATATTGCATTACGTCTTATATAAATGGTAACCAAGTTTTAAGCGACACATCCTGTAGCATACTCGTAGTTTTATAGGATTTTTGATTAAAACAGCGTTTAACAGTTGTTAGTTAGATCAAGCAAATTTTGCAAATTAGTTAGTGGACGTTTATAAATAGTTCGTTTCTATACTTACTTCTTACACTTCTGCGTGTTTCTGCCGTCTATGGCGTTGTCGCCTAGATGCAGCGCGCGGTTGGAGTCCATGAACTCGATTTGCTCGATACAACCACTCAGCCCTGGGTAGTTGTTGATGTAGTTCAGGTTGTTCGGTATACCACCTATAACATGGCGCGGGCTTAGGAAATTCCAACTAATCAATACATTTTGCTCCAAACAAATATAATGTTCTATTTTCATTCAGGGTTATTCGATGATGTGCTGATATAGGTGATGTAACGACGTGCTCAATTCGGTATTATATTTATTTCAATTTGCTCTAAATAATTACAAGTTTTATTGTAACGACCTACTCGTTGTTTATATTGAGGACTTATCGTGGTAAGATATTGATTCTTGGTTCGCTTTTAGCCAGGATTTTTTTTGTATATTCAAATTCAAATATCATTAATTCAAAATTGGTTCATTAGAACACTTTTTGTATAGGTTATCAATTTAAATATTTTTATTGATTCAAATTACTTGTGACATATGCTTGATACAACTCATATGCACCATGTGTGACCATAACGCCTGATATTAGAATTATAAATGTGAGTTCGAGTTTGAAACTTTATTTGTTATTATTCAAATTTTTCTATGAAACGTACAATTAAACTTGTCTCAATATTGGAACATATTTTATTAGAGAAGCCGACTTGTAAATTGCAGAGTAATGTTCTCTGAAAAGCTTCCGCTTCCTACTATTGTATTTAATTCAACACTTAGGAAACAAATTACTCAGTTTGTACATGAGATATGCGCGCCGCGGATGAATTATTCTTGCCTTCACGTTAAAAAGCTATTTGGCCTTGGATATATCCGTTCTTGTGATGTAAATTAATTTACCTATGTAAATATTGGAGTCCGCGTTCATTCTATTCGATATGCCCACGCTCACTTCGCGCTTCAACTCTCGGTCCACCTCCAGCTCCACGTATCTGTCGTGGAACATTTTGACGACAACCTAAAAGCACACATTGGATATTCAGGAATATGGAATATGGAAATACACCATCCGCTTTACATTTTTTGCCAATTTTATTTTGTTGATTTGAAAAGGAAAATAAGTTTCAAAAAAAAAGCGGAAGGATCTAAATTTCGGTTATGTTAAATATTATTCTCAAGCCGATAGAAATACTGGGAAAACGACATCTATCTAGAATCAATTTACCTCGTGTCGATAGCCATCGGTAACTATGATGTTATCAATGGAAACTCGATTTGTGCCGCTGCCAAGGTTCCATTCCAGCACTACGAAACCGGCTTCCACTAAGCAGAAACATATGTACATTAACGAATAGTGATTAATAAAATTTGTGTTTAATTTACTATAGAAAAAGCTTGAATATAACCAGTTTATAAAATATTTAGCATTAGACAAGATTTATTGAAATCTTTAAACCGTTCCATACCTCGCAGTAGGATAAAGTCGCTTTGAGAGTTTGGCGACACTCTGGCTTCTCGCTGGTAGAAGAGCACGCCGTCATCGGTGGCTACGAACGCCATAGCAATCAGAGCCGGGGTCGAGTCCAGGGTGTCGTAGTTAAGATGGTTCGGTGCGAGTACCAGGTACCCATTGCCAGTGAAGGCTACGTTCTCTCCTAGCGGTTCACCTGTATAATTAAATAATTCACACACAAATTCCTTAAAATATCTATAAAACGGACATAAGCAAAAAAAAACCATACAAAATAAGTAAAATGGAATTATAGTAAAATATTTTCACGGTCTCTATAAAATTATATTGCAATCGCTTTTGGAGCGAAATTGTTATACTTTATGAGAAGGAAAATATTAAGCAACTGAATACAATATTCATAAGAATTGTAAAATCAAAAATTGTACGTTTTCGAAATCGGTAGCACTTACAATTTTCTACGTAACAAAGTTACAATAAAGTAATAAAAATAACTTAAACTATCCAAACGAATGATTAACATAGAAAATGAACAATGACATTGAATATACACAGATATACTTACGGATATGGCAGTTAAGTCCAGAGTATCCAAGCGGGCAGTCACAAGAGTAGTTCATACTCTTGGTGCGATCGAGTTTACACTCGCCCTGATTGCGACAGGGGCGAAGGGCGCAAGGGTCATCGTAGGGGGACCGCGGGTTCTCCCGGTAGGTCACGCGGCTCTCGCAGTACAATCCCTTGTATCCAGGTGCGCAGGTGCAAGCTGTAGCGTCGCCGCTGGCGCAGTAACCCCCATTGCGACATTGGCTGCATACGCTGTCCAACTAGTTACCGGAAGAATATTAATACAAATACATTATTGAGGTATTGATAGCTTGAATAGCGTTAAGTTACAATGGTATCAGGTGGTTATAACTTAAATTAAAACATTGCCTCCGCAATTTCTCATCAACATATTGCTTATACATGTAATCCTTGGGCAACACCAATGATTACGAAATGCTAATCCAGTTGTAGTGTTTCCATCCATCGTTGTAATTTACATGGTCCACAAGGTACTACAAGCTATTTAATTTTATATCACTTACAGGAGTCCTTCCATGCTTGGCACGCTGCAATAACATTAGTTATTAAAGTCTTATCATCAAATGTGCTATCTTGAAATCATACGCAATGTTGACATCGTTATTCAGAGCACATATCCTCCAAACATTAGTTGTTATACAAGTTATTATTACTGCGAGGATAACAGTATTACTGAAGCATATTGTAAAGTCGTACAAGTGCCTCTCAGTAACTTGTCAAAGAAAGGAGAATTCCGCTTGTCGAGCGCACTCTGGTGTGGGTCTCGAATAGGGGTCGACTGAACCTAATTAAGTTTTATCCTAAGTAGACATGAGTTTGTGTCTTTTCTACTAACAAAATAATATTTGTCTTTAGGTCCAAGGAACCGCAGTTATTGGAGAAAGTAACGGAATTAAGCCGGAGGGCCAATTTTCCGGAACCAGATATTTTCAATACCAGCGTTATTACATCGTCGTTATTACTTTACTACTATTTAGAAACATAGCGGTAATGTGACTCAGTTGTAAAACGAGACACCACTTCACCTGTCCGAAATGTACAGTTCATAGTACGTACCTCTGGGATGTCTCCGCGGTCGTATTGGACACACTCTTGAACGTTTGCTGATTGGATAGTAGAGTTCACCAAGTCTAACGAAAGTCCGTTCAGTTTCACCTAATGAGACAAAACATATAATTCATTCGAATATAAACGAAATAGTAATTCAGAGAAAGAAAACACAAAATATTGAATCAACTACAAAAACTAGATAGAAAATAATACAAAATATAAAGTATACAAATTAAAAAAAAAAAACTGTCACTTTCTCTACTTACATCGTTAATACATCCACTGAATCCACCAGAGACACCAATGTTACTGTTCAACATGATGGAGTCATCTACGCCGCCCACGAACAAAGGAGTCTCGAAGCTCAGATCCTGAAGTAAAAGATATAAGAGATTAGAAATTGAACAAATATCTAAAGACTAGGAGATCGTAGTATTGCCAGATTTGAGGTTCACCTCTGATCTGGCAATATTATCTGGTAAGGATTCATCATTTACCTCGGCCAACTCTTACTCTACCTCTCACAACTACGGCGATTTTTACCTTTGTAGTTTGGTAGCCACTTAGGTTTTTTTTTCAATCACGTTTAAGATATTTATAGTCAGCCTTAGACCATCGATATTTGATATTGTATTTAAATGTAATGTATTGTATTACATATTCTTTTGTATGTATTATTCACATACCGTAGCAGACTTGAGAGTTCCTTTAAATTCGTTGACAAGTTCGATCTTCATTAACACGTCAACATTAATGCGCGTGACGCGAACATCAGTCCATTCGTTAGGTTGCAATGTCTTGTTACTCGTGAGCACGACCGGTGTGCTTCCTATAATCGTAGATAAATATATACAGTGTATTACAATTATGACTTTTCGATAGAGAAACAAACTATATTACCGAAGAAATTTAATGAAAGGAATTGAAGTAAGAAGAGTAACCCCTTACCGTCGCCGAAGTCGTAACGGAACTCTAGTTTACCGTCGCGAACGACTAGAGAAGTGAAACCTCCGTTGCCTCTAGGGGACTGAGCGCAGTACATAATTATGCCGTCAGTTACGGGATCCGTGGGTTTCACTTTCATAGACACGCTGAAAAACCTCGACGTGTTCGGCGGCTTCACGGCCAAGTAAGCACTACCAGTGAACGCGGGGTACTCTATAGATTGCTTCGTTTCGCAGCTGAAAACAAAACTCGTACTTCAGGCAAGAACACAATTACGAATATATTAATACACCAAAAGCGTAAATTAGCAAAGTAAATTTGTCTAGTAATCATTTGTTATTTACGGCAGCAAAAGTCTTCGAGATATTGACAAAAACAGAAAGTTTGTGTTTGTGAAATTTGTGAAGTATTAATTGATAATACAGCATATTACTAAACAAACAGATTTATCATACGAACATTCTGGTATTTTTAAAGTAGATTAACATTGCCAGGATCACATAGGCATCAGGACTGTCGTTAATTACGCTGACAACACTTACAGTGTTAACACAATTTTCATTAAGTCAGTATGAAACCTACATTTTCATTCATTTGACAGAATATTTGCTCCACGTGTCATACTGAGAATGATGTTTATAGGTGGATTTGAGATCCAATATGGATCGCCTCTTTTATTAGTGTCTATACTTAACATGAAATAGAAATTTAAGGATATGGTCACATTTTGTCCGGTGCAAGCTAGCACTGGAGAATAACAATTTAACATGTTCCGTAGTCGAACTCAGAGCAGCAGGCGCTTTGGCCTATGTTCACCATACTTGTATGAAGATTAGGAAATACATAACGTGCATAAGTTGCATTAATAATCCCAGTCCGTTAATTCCAATTTTAAAAAATAAACAAGAAAACTACAATTATGCCACATACATTTATATTTGACACGCATGATGCATGTTATAATTTTTGGCATTTGAAAAAGTAGCCCGCCCTAAAGAGTCAAATGTCAAAGAAAGAACTAATTGTGTGTTAAATTCATTCAACGGCCAAATGTGAATTTTATTTGTGAGCAATGACCTTCAAACGTACCCGTTATTAACTCTTGAGGATGGTTCAAGCTTTATTATCATGTTAAGAAAACTGAGATAACGTAGGTTCCTTTAAGTACAAGTTTTGGCATACAAGGTTACCTGCATTAGGATTACAAGATTAATTATTTATGTATGTGCATATATGTGTGTGCAGCATAAGAAAATTAAATTCGATATTTTGTGTAATTTTCTGAGTAGTGGGTTTTCAAACTGTACCATTATAATGTAAGTACTAATTCTGCTCTATTACCACAGAAATTGAATCAAATCACCGATACTGCGGCAATGTCGTCTCCTTGTATGTGATATAAAACTGGACTAATCTGGCGACTATTTAAGTGCATATCTTCAATATATTCTACTATTATTTGCACATTAATAACATTTGAAGCGTTCCAATATAAAATTTAAAATGGCAAAGGCATATTTTGTTAACCTAACAGAGTGGGGTACCGTAACTTCCACTACGGAAATACTTTTTACTCAAGGGAACCATAGACACTCACAAAGCAACAAGCGTGTCAAATAAACACAACACCGAGATAAATAATTTAATCGTTTTGTCTTTTTCTAACAGCATGTGAAATATTTAATTAGAATAAGACAAAACACAATTGACGTGGTTGGATACATACACGACCAAAATCATGAGTTGGCCACTGTAGCATAAAAAAGAAAAAAAATATATTATGGTGAACGTCATTAAAGCATAATATTTAGTGCATATAAACAGTGGTTAATATAACATACGCAATTTGGTTGAAAATATATGTGTAGGTGCCAAAACATTGGGCGCAACGAAGAGCTTTACGTGTACTGGTATGCGTTAGGCTTAAGCAGGGTTTACATAACCAAGCAAGCGATATAAAACTGTTCGCACGACACTAGACATCTCTCTAATCACATAATGTGTTCATGAGATTCATTAGCAGGTGGCCTACATTGCTAAATCTGAACTGACGTCACGTTCGTATGGAACGTCTTCAGTAGTATAAGCCTGCCGCTATTTACAAGAAGCAGTACAGCATCATCGAACTATTTGCGCAATTGTAATAACTGTTTATATTATAATATGAGTTACAACTTATAGTATGAGTTACTCCTTTGCATTAAGAAGTTATTTTCATATGGTATGTAAAAGATTTTTCACTAAACCAAACATGTATTCTTGGTAACACTTAAACTTTACTATCCCACGTCACGATTATGATAGACGTACATTTTCTTGATTTATTTTAAATAATTCAACTTAATGTTTTGGCACGTGAAATTACAGTAATTGCAGTTTATACACATATGTCAAATTCAAAATGTTAATAATCATGTTATTTAATTAGGTATAATTATTAGTATTGAGTTAAGGATACCAATCTTGTATTATTATTATCAGCAAAATATATACCCTCTTTTAAACAATACCGTGTGATATTTTTACCTATGATATTAACCAATTATTAAGACATAATTTCAAAATGATAAACGGTTTGATTTTTGAGCGTTCTTAAATATGTAAAATTTGATAATTTACAAGTGTTATTTTCTTTCGATAATAATTGTCATCATAAAATTTACCTTTTCATTTGATAAGGGGAATAATTATAAAAAGTTCAGTTTTATATAATAATGAGATTAAATATTTATTCTGATTTAAATGCAATATTAGAAAATGCAGCGCTACAATAATGTGGATGGGATTCTGGCGCATTGCTAATGATAGCATTTTAGAATATTAAATTGAACGATACACATATTTTAAGATTATCAATTAAAATTTTAGCGTTCTCTTGGGTATCTATATAAGATGTCGTAGACCTTTCTAAGGGCGTGTTGCTAAAACACTAGATCATATATGTACTATTACAGATTGGTGTTTGGACATATGTTATATATCCCTTGGACAAAGTTTCCGACTTATCCATACGCAACGTAACTCGTAATAATCATAAGATAACTGATTAGTACTCACTTCTTTCCAGTGTACGAAATAGGGCAGTGACAAGTGTACCCCTCGAAGTTATCGATGCACTTGCCGGGTCCGCAGAGGCCGGGGCGGCAGGCCTCGCCGCTGCGGTCACAGTTGGGGCCCGCGAAGCCGGGCGCGCAGTGACATACGTAGCCACGTTCGTTACGAGCCTCCTGTACGACGTAACGTAACAACTTTATTTTCCATCAAACCACCAACACTTAAAGCGTTTATTGATCAATCGAACATGAACCTGGCAGACGCCGTTGTTGACGCATTGGTGTGACGTGCAAGTGTCGCAGTCTTGCACGTCGTACTCGTTCAGGTTGGAGAGCATCATGTTCTGCTCGTCTCGGCCCAAGATCAGCATGCTCACGCATCCGACGAATCTGAAATAGACGGGATCGCTCAGTAAAAGCTTCAGATTTGTGTTGGTTAACAGATACAGGTAGGGCACAATTGAATCTCTTCGAAGGGGTAGACCGAGCAGTGTAATACAGTAACGGTTTTCGCGAGTTACGTTTTCGTCACACTATGGTATATGGAATTAGTCTTGTCATGCAACGAGAACAATTTCGAGTTCGAGATACTTCTAGAAGTTTCCAGTTATAAAACTCCAATAGTAAGAAATATACAATTAGGAATATTTTTAAGATATTACCAAATTAGTTTTCTTAAGTCAGGGATTAGAACATGTTTACATAAATATATTATATAAACAGCCAAATATTAAAATTATGTTCATTTAACAAATATTGTACTTTACAATCTTTACAAATACGTATATGTACAGATTTAGTTGTCTGCTAACTTTAATTTAACCAGCAGTTTTTTTTAATGTGTCGACCATTAGTGAAGCTGGATAGGGACCACTTCTTATAAGTATTCAAAAACGTACCCGGTTGCATTAGAGACTTGATAAGGAAGTTCTCTGTAATCGGGAACGCCACCCACGTACAGCGGCTCTTGCAGTTCAATGATGTGATCTCTCGGCATGGATTCATTAATGAACGGTCCAACATTGTCGACGTCCATAGTTACTGTGCACAAGTATAAAGATACATTATGTGGTATAAATAACAACGACTATTAATCCGGGTACAACCGCTTACAATTCTCACCCTGGCTAAATATTTGGCCAAGATGATCACGATTATTTGAAATTTATGTTATATTCCATTACATTAGAGAACTAGTGATCATCTCGATAGAAGAAATGGAACCTGATTCTTGTTCTTGATTGGTGGATGAATTGAAAGCGTTTTGGTTTAAGCGTTTACCTTTAACGCCGATTTTGCTCAGACGGATCGTATGCCACGTGTTGAGGGTGAGCGGTCTGTCGCCGTAGATAACAATGGCGCCGTTGCCCGTGTCGAGCGTGAATCGCGGCACGCCATCAACCAGCTGCAGTGCGAGGAAGTCGCCGCCCTGTCTTGAATGGTCCTTGTACTGGCTGTTATACAATATTAAGCCGTTGCTGTCTGAAACAGGAAAATGTACATGTAACATCTCTGTTTCCTTATTACTAACAATCAATTTGTCTAATACGTGGAACACTACGAGAAGACGTGTCATTCGTTTGTAACTGGATATAAAATATGAGAATATATAAACAGCGTGCGCTATTAAAATTAGTATATGTCTTCACCCAGGTCCCTTACGGGGTAGGTAGAGAGCATTAAAAGTAGTGTGTATATAATACAGATGACCATTACGTATGTACCTGTTGGTTTGAATGAGATTTCGATCTCAAACTGCTCATAAGCATCCTTGAGAGGAGGCAGCGCTATCCATCCGGCACCGTTGAGACGCGGTATGACGCCGATAATACGCAGTACGGCTCTCGACTCGATCGCTGCACGGCTGTTGCTGACTCGGCATACGTATGTGCCAGCGTCTGTTTCGGTCACCGTGTTCAGGTGAAGATTACTCTGAGGGGAAAAAAGTAGGCGCTATTTGGAAATTAAAAAATTTAATAAATAGATACCTATAATGAACGGAGCATTATTCAAAAACGTTTGTCACCCGTATAACAGATTGTTATATATAGAACAATATATTGGCAGTTACAAAATGCAGTACCTCGTATGGACTGATGTCAGATGGCAATGGAGAATATTCCCGTCGCCACTCGTATGAAACCGGCTCTTCCAAATTGTGCGTGCACGGCAAATCGATCGTGTCGCGCAGTCGAGCCTTGTACACTTGCTCTTTGTCATTTATCGGGTACGACGGACCGGTTGAACCTATAGAACCATGTAATGAACACGTCAAGAATTATTAACATCCGTTCTAAACATCATCACCTATTCCATAACGGGACGTGAACGTAATTCGTGAACCGTGGGCGAGTACTCGTCGGGGATTATAGGCGCGATGTTACGTTTATACATCAAACGATAGATTTTTACATTGTATAGCGGAATCACGGGCATTGTAATTTTAATTTATTCAGCGGGAACAATGGGTGCAACGGCAGTGCTTCTAAAGGTGAACAGTACCAAAGTGGTTTCATTCGGATATAAAAAAAATATCAATTATATTTACCCGGCATAACCGCGAGGTTGAAGTCCTCGTAACTGCTGCGCCCGTATGGGTCGCGCCCAGTGCATCTGTACAGGCCGGTGTCTGATTGTTCCACTCCGGGAATCATGAGAAGAGCTCCGTCGCCATATGTCTGTAGCAAGAAATACTTTCTCCGTCAATTTTTTTTTCAATCTTGAAATAAAGTAACATGAAGTACATAAAGTTGTCAAGTGGGAGTACTGCACTTCTCAGCCTACCCATTCCGAAAAGTGGACATGACTTTATGTAAACACCTGTACTATTGTACGTGAGAGGTATTTTGAAATGCATTGTTGTCACGATTATTGGCAACGCGAGAGATTCCAATCCGCATGCTTGCTAGTTCATAAAGCGAACGGACTAGCCACGTGTGCTATCGTGAGAACTTATTCTTTTGCAAGTCCCATCTTTACGGTAGAACAAAGGCTAAGTTCGTTCATAAAACTAATATAATTAACTTACGTTGGTCCTAGGCATGTTCAGACTTTCGCTTACCCATACATCAATTATTGTTGTTTTGATAAAGCATAGTTCGAAAGAAATTAAAGTACATATGTTCGAAATATTAGCAAGTAATTATTTACTTACTCTTGTGTCAACGTATTGATTAGTGCCGTATCTCTCCCATTTGACTTCAGTGCCTTGTGAGTTAGCTCTGCACAAGACTTCTACTTTCTCTCCAACTCTGAATGGTCTGCGTGGTTGATCGATGGCCACTAGCGACATGGCCTCCGGTGGTCCTAGAAGTCATCATATTATAAGCTATGGCATGTGTAACAACTGTAACTGAAGCATTATCGTACTATTGCTTTTCTCCCACCTTTCAATAGAAAGACAAAAATTTACTGCCTCGTGGGTCGTACTGGTTGCAAGCACGACTGCCGATTGACAGCTCTTGGGTACAAATCCTTTGTCGGACACTATTGGATTTTCTGAATAGGGTTTTCTGGTAATGGTTTGGAGACTGAATAATATATGCCCGGTGTATGGCCATAGACTCACCATCCATTGTGGGACATAAAAGTAATTTGCGAAGCATGGGAGTGTACTACACTCCTCTGCCTACCTCTTTAACGACTATAGGTGTAATGCAATGTGATACAAAATATCAATTTGTAATAGGATATTCATAAGACATACACAACGTTCCTTTAGAATCAACGAACAGAACACTTTGCGATGGTTTTATAAAGTTTTGGATGTTTTATAAAAAAGTTTATTGTGTGATGAACGTACGTGTGTTTCCAATCGAAATAAAAACACTATGTTTTAGAATTGTAATAATAAGCGGCGAAGTTGTAATAATAACGACATATATTTTTGATGAGCACAAGGACTGAATGCATCTGGCGATCTACTCGTATACAGGAAGATCGATTCACTCCGGCGGCAAACGGAATCTTAATGTAAGTGTTGTCTGTAGGTACCGCCTAATAGAAACCAATCCGAGCGGCCTATAATACTTAGAAATCAATTAAAATAAGTCATTATGCTGTAACCTGAACAGTATTCTGAAATTGCAATTGATTTTAAATTTTCTTGTGTATGTCGTGATTGGATATGGTATCTTAACATCAGGTAAGGGTAAAGGAGAGGACTAAGTGCAAAATATATCTATCCTTATAGACCTGAAGTGCTTCTTCTACATTCATCACTCATTTCACACATGTACGTCGGAGTCGAAGAGTCAGCCAGTATCTGGCCTGCCTGATATAGATGGGTGAGTCTAGGGCTTCCTCGGCACCTGAGTCCATCAACATTTTACCAGCCATTCTCACGTGTTTGAGCTATCAAAAGCATGCTCTTTTCATGCTTACACCAATACTTTTTTCATACAAAGCATCTTCCTTACATTAAAATTAATAACGCGGTCGGCTAGGGTCAAGCCGCAATTACGATACACAACCTCATCTCGACTGCATATATTCCTGCTTTTATCCCCTTTCTTACATGCCTAACTATCGCTCCCTTATAGTAGTTTTGGAGTAAACATGGAGTTGTTTATGGCCGATCGAACACACTGCTTCAGAAGTTGACTCCTAGTCTCTTATGTATAATAAATACTTCTATCATAATATACCGGGATGCATGAAAGTAGCCTTCCCCAAGGGGCGACTGTCTGATTAAGTAGGACCATTTACTGCCTGGAGTCGACAAAGAAAAAACCTCTAGGAGCATATTCGAAAATGTACTATGGCAATCAATAAACATATTAATATTAAAATCTATTCTGAATCAGTTACATAGTTTGGCTAATACTCGTAGGTGATCTGCTGTTATCAATCTAATGTCATTTACGGACAAACGTGTGAAGGTACATGTTTGTGATCTATACTGGTTTCGAAAAATCATTAGACAGGGTAGATCACATGGTCTTTTTATATTATCCAAAGGGATTGGGAATAATATTACGCACAGAGATGGTGCTGTTTGTACATAATATATCGAATTACAGGCAAGCAGTGGTGACCCGAAGCGCGTATATGGTACTCGTCTATATAATGCTTCCCTTTATGATATTAACTCGAATGTTATTGACTCGAAATATGAAAAGATTGCAGACTACAATTTTTTTTAATAATTTCTAGTAGTATCGATATATTATATAATAGAACTGACTGTGAATTGATTATTATACTTACGAGTGTGATATAATGTCTGTAAGTAACATCGCGCTAATTACGACACATAGGGACTATTGTCATCCGTTTTCCGTTCATGTTTTCCGTTGCGGAGGCCAAATTTATAATTAACATTATTCCAATATGTATATATAATATGTATGTAAAGAAAACATTAAATTTTCTTTAAATAATTTACGCAGCACTCCTCATAAAAGAGTACCTATGTACATACATAGTTTATAGATGGCCGGTTAGACAGCCGTCGGAGTTGTCATAACTCCGACATTATTTTTCGAATATCATATTAAGATTTGTAAAAAGGGGAATTGTAAATTTATAATTATTATAGGTACTTTTATTGTCGTTTCTTTGTATTTCAGAGCAACACACAATTAATTACCTATTAATTTTGCAATTCCTTGTAATATTAAAATATCGTCTTATATATATATATATAGTCGATTTTTAAATAGTATCTTGCGTTATCTCAATGGGGCGGAGTAGGAATACTTTCCCAGATCCCGTGTCGGGATACAGGGTTAAGTAAATCGGGCGCTGAGTGATCGCGATAGGGCGCGGTCTGCTTGCACAGCCACATGCCCTGGCCGCCTGATAGCAACGTAAGTGGCGCGGGAAGCTGTGCTCTGCAGTCTCCAACCGAGCCCGATTATGGGGATAACCTTTCAGAGGCCTGATGATGTTATTTCAATGAGTTCTCATTTGTCGGTGGAACGGGTGTCGAGGGAGATTTCACGTATCTTACTAAATTGGTCAGAAAGCTAACGGGGAGTTGGATGCTCTGATGCCGGCACCGGACAGTTGATAAACGATATAAATACATATATTCAGACTCACAGACATAAATTTACACTCAAATCCAAATCAAAAACTCATGCTCATCATGCAGATATTTGTCTTGGGTGGAAATCGAACCCAACGTCCCCCGATTCAGCAGTCACGTTCACCAAACATTGGGCCAACGTCCAGTCGATAAATAAAAATGTAAAATCGAGAGCAATAGTCACAATAGTAATATTTATAAGCTCTCTGAATCGAGGTTGCGAGATAAATCGAATGAAACTCTGCAGTGGCAAGGGGCGCTGTACAAAGAAAACGCTCGTAGCTCTAAGGGCTCTTTCAGACTGGAGAATGTTCGGTGCACTTTAAGCTCGTTTTAATCATACTCGCAGCAAAGTAACTAAAGAGTTATCTGTGAGCAGTACAGTAGCACGGTCAGTACTCGGATTGTTTGGTTACTAGGAGAATATTTTCGCGAGCACTGCTATACTTCGCCGGGCATGTCAAGCAGTCTGTCCCATTTTTATACTTAGGTGGTAATCCTAAAGCTTCGTCGAAGGTAGCGGTACAAGGACATACTTAATGCTTATTGGCATCCTCTCCCAGTCAATCTAGGGCGATGGAGAGAGGATACTATAGACGGTAGGTGTATACTATAATAATACCAAACATATACACATAAACATACATTGACTCGATTGTAAATGTCTTGTACTGTGGCCAATTGTGTCTAATGCCTTTTCATTTACTAGTGTC
>DWDU01000157.1:0-22656 GCA_018245575.1 Jemadia suekentonmiller | reverse complement strand
CACGTTTCACCAGTTACGTTTACGTCCCACTATGGAATAGGTGGTGAGCCTATTGCCATGCACCGGGCACAAATTCAACCAACAAACACGACCAACGAGGCAGTCAAGTTACATAAGATTAAAACTGTTAAATACTATGTAAGTATATATGGAATCTTGGAATCTTCTTGGAAACTTAAATAGCAATTGTTATTATAATTTGTAATCCGGTTTCCTGAGCTTAGCAATATTATAGTTGTTTTATAAAGACCCACTGGTTTTCGTTAAACAAAATGCAAGTATTAGTCTATAAAATGAACAATTTGCATTAGACATTCAAGGTCTTGCCCATTAAGTGTTAGGTTACTAGGCCACTGCCTACCATAAATACTAATAAATCTACCACCTGACTTTGACAAATGAATGTGAATTTTAGTGCCGTGCCGCGCTCCATCGCCTCAAGTTATGAGAGATGGTTTAAATGAAAACAATTAGAGACAATTTGTCACCTACGTATGAAATCAGTATCATGTAACTATTATTTACTTTGTCTTTATTGAATTAATTATCCACAACTAAAAAACAACTGTCTCATTTCGAATCATTAGATAAAGGGTGGCATAAAAAAACGAATCAAGTCATTTATGATGAAAATTGAACCCAAGCTTTTAATAATATATTTTGAGCGTCTACTGTATAAAAAAATCAATAATAACTGATGAAGTGTTTTATAGATATAGAAGTAAATGACAGTAGAAATGTCTGGTACATATTAAAAATGATTATGTGTATATATTCGTATATACTTTTTAAATATCCTTAACCTCTCATCTCGCTCATACTTTGCCATGTGAGCTTCCTTTATCATTCAAGGCTCATTTGGACGCTCCGAGGTCGTCCCGTGAGCCTAACCGTGATCATACGGAGTTACTATAGCATTTTGTAGCACAGTCTGAGATATGTGACGTTCAGTATCAAGTTTTAGTATCATTCCCGTACTTGGAACGGTTTTAGTATTACGACCTTAAAGTGTTCCGTTGATCGTCAATTACCAATTTGCCAATTTGTTTTTATCGTTGTAAAAAGATGACTTTTTAGTCATTAATGAGTTCATGATTCGCTACACCATACATGTATGCAAAATATCGTGCAATTTACTGTTATATAGATAAAAAACCTTCAAAACTGAAGGGAAAATATTTGGATAAAGATTTATGTAAAATTAAAGTAAGAGACCTGAGTTCTATTTTTCTAAGTTAGATTTTCTAATAGCCGCTCAGAGTCTGGATTTGTACTCGGTGTATGGCAATAGACTCACTACCCATAAATAGTGGGACGTAAACGTGGTGATATTGTACTCCACTCCTCGCCCTACTACTTCGGGGATTACAGGCGTTATATTACGTTAAAGAAAGGGGCAAAATCCACTCTTCTGTTATGTTGATCCTGTTTTTCCTCTTTTGTTATAATAAGCGAACTTAGCTCGCTAGAATATACAAGAAACTATATTCTTTACTTCAGCAAAGCTCTCGCTTCACGCTTAAAACTTGAAACTAGCCACTTGATAACGATCCAATGAAAAAAGCGGCGTTTATCTCACTTCTGAATTTAAAAAGGGCCAGTCTAATTACAGTTAATCCTCGTTATATGCGAAAAGCCGAAAATAATTACAAACCCAAAAATAAGGCACCCTTTTTTAACCTTTCGGTGCCTCCTGACGTCCCTACAACATACATTTTAATATGATTTTGGGATCCAAAATTTAATTTAAATTTTGTTATAATTTGCATTTGCTAGAATTCTATGTTACGTTTGCATCTTTGTCTCTGCTTTTGAATTCCACGACATTTTTATATTTTATTTATACATATTGACTTAAAGCTGCTAAACTAAACTGGTATATCTTCGAGAATTTCTATGTGAGAATTTCAATGTAGTAAAAATTCAGTGCGAAGATATATCAAAGCCCTAGAAAAAAATGCGTGGTACTTTTTTCTAATCAGCCTCTTTAAGAACGAAATAAGGCCTGAAATATTGTGTGGAGTTTATTTAGGGTTTCCACTCACGGGTGTGTGTATTTAAGTGTAGACTACTGCGGTTTTATATAGAAGATATTTGCTGCTTAGGATTGATTTAAGGAAATTTAAGTTAATAGCGAATTTTAAATATTCATTAGCAAGCATTGAACTAAAATTTACCTCATGAAGTTTCAAAGAATTTTTTGAAAACTTGCCATTACAACAAAGGGATGAAGTGTTCTAAGAACATTACTACGGTACTTGTCAACCTATTTTTTATATTTTATATGACCAAATATTTTCTCTGTACGATAACGTTAACATACAAATCATATATATATATGATAATAAATAGTAGTAATAATAAATCTATCAAATTGTTTCGCACAATACTAACGTTCGATGCCTAGAATGCAATAATGCACGAAAATATATAATTTATTCGCATTTGTAACAGTAATATCACTGGAGAAATACATCAAGTTTATCTCAAGTAGATAAATCGTGAAATTCCAGGGGTTTAAAAGGATAGATGAAACTATTCCACGGAGGAGATTCCATTCCGTTTCGTTGAGAAAGCGGAAATTGCTACAATAACGACAATGTGGCACTCGAGTGGACTAAAGTGGTGGCACTTAGGGCTTCAGTATTCAATTCGGTGGCGAGGGAACGGTCCTTATTTATTTTGTAAGGATAGTTAATTGATAGGGCCTGAGAAATCTTCTTTTGACCATTATAGTTTATTGCATCATGTTTTATTACAAGTTGATAATAAGCGATTAGGAAACTCCGTGTTATGACTTAAGTTTATGTTTCATTTATATAAAACGGGTTTAGTTTATGTAAAAGAAGTAAATTGGGCGAAAAATAAGCAATTTTGCTTCGTTTGATAAATTTAAAAAAAATGTTAATCCGACGCTAAAGACCATGAATATTGTGACATATAATAACATGTTACAGACGAATAAAGATATTGAGTTAGTAAGGCCAGCAGCTAACAAAGCGTACATAGATATTCTTAGCGAAATTTGTGCCACGTTTGGGAACACTCGGACCATTTACACCGTACCTAGTTAGAACTTCAGTTCAGTACACCAATAAAGTCTTGATAATATTTCTTAAGACCCCAGACCCCAGTCTAAGGGTATTGCTACACCAGTGTGAAACATGATCGTTTGCTTAAATCATAGATTTGTCAGTGAACAGCCAGACCCAAGTCGACCTACAGATGCAAAGAGATGACGCTACTTTGAAATAGCAGGTTAGTCAATTCGGCGTGGACAGTAACACCTGTTTCGAACATCTAACATCACCTTCATCGAACAAATATTCGTTCACTGTTTCATCAGTTATTTGTGTGTGATTTGGCTGCAATTATCAATAGCACAATTGTAGATATTGTATCAAACTTGACTGCCTCGTTGGTCGTGTTGATTGCAAGCGGGACTGCCGATCGAGAGGTTATGGGTTCAAATTCCGGGTCGGGCACCATTGGATTTTTCTATCTTGAATTTCTAGTATTAAAATTCCTAGTAGTAGCTCGGAACATTGGGTTATGGCAATAGGCTCACCTCCTGTTCCATGATGGGTCGTAAACGTATCTGGTGAAATCTGGGAGTGCACTGCACGCCTCTGCCTCCCTTTTCGGGGATTATAGGCGTGATGATACGTTTGTATACCAATATAACTATAATACTATTAACATCTAATATCTAGATTCCTATGCTATTGGTAACATAGTCATATTTTCCTTAAAATAAATAATTAAGTATTTATAACATATTGGGCTATTGTCAATTTACATTTTGTTATCCTGTATCTTCTATTCGTTTGTCGTTTAAGTCTCCCAGTGTGAGGTCAAAAAAGGACTGACCCTAGGAAAGTTTTCATAAGAGGTTTTCTCCAGGGACTGCGTATATGGAGCGGAGAATCGCCTTACAGTAATTTCTGAAGCCTCACACAAGAGAGGGCCATAAAAACAAAGGCGTAAAACAATGTAAAGCTTTAATATAGGTATTACTATGTATATTCATAACAATGATATTAAATTTGGGAGTTGAATATATTTTGATTTTCACAAGTCCCACTTCGCTACCGTCAGCGTAATAACCGACTAACCACAAACTATTTAACGCATTTAGGGTGTTTTCTGGTATGAGTTTGTAATTATATTATTATTTAATGACAGTAATAGCTTCTGCTCTTATCGCCTATACGAGCACTAAAATTAACCGCTAAGCGGCAAGGAAGATATTGTGTTGTTTCGAAATATGTTATAGGCGAAGTACACATTTGGCGATCTAGGAAACAGGCTTAGCCGTTGATGACAATCAGTAACTAAGCTTACACACATGTAATTCCCGCGTTAAGCATATAAGAGAAAAATAATAATAATACTAAGGAGCTAATCTAACTGTTATTTATGCATTCCTGTTATTTTTATTATTAGCAACAGACGAATAGTTTTCATCATAGTTCCTGCATAAATATTTACTAAGTAACAAATTCTTGTTATTATGATATGCGTGTAATAAAATATCCACTAGTCAATATTTAAATTCATACAATCCCAATAAGTACCAGATCATCAGAAGCTGATATGAAGGTAATAAATACTGCAATCATTTACGTTTCTAATGGCAGAGCTTCATATAAACGGATTTATACCTATCTGTAAAGTTGCGTTCACCCGAAAGCGTTTAAATGGCTTGTAGCGCTTAATATAGGCATAAATAGGCATGTTGCTATGATGACGTAATGGCAAGATATTAACTGCATGAAATTTTAAATAATTTTGTATCTTTAGATTCCTTTTAATACGAGAACTAACGATAGATAGGTTATAGTCCGTGCTGTAAGTATTGGTATACGGAGTCAGGTGGTGGGAGGGCGAACGTATCAAGACTTACTCCTATAACTATCGAATAGTATCTTATTCTATGGAGACACTAGATTATGTAGCTGTAACAGATCAAAACTAACCAATATAAAATTATATTTTATTCTATAGAGTATGCTACTTCAAGTTGCTGCCAAAATCAAAATATTAATTTGTAATATTTCCTCGAAGATTTACTATTAGCATAAAGTACAGCCAATTAAAATTGTAACATGTTTAATGTATAACGAGTTATGAAGTAACTTTGATCATGAAGAATATATATCGGCCCTATAATTAAGAATATGATATTAGATTTAATATTTATCCTTCTATACTCAGATTTATGATTGTATATGATTAGATTATTAATTTATTTATGTATATGTTATTATTGTTAGTTACTGCTGATTCAGTGCATTTTGTTTGCAGTCAATTCCACTGATTTCCCGCTTCCCGCTGTCGCTTCTCGTTAGGCGTTCGCTTAAGTTTATACGAGGGTTAACAGTCGTAAGTGGCGTCGGAATTTTTTATTAGCCCAATAAAAGCAGAATTTTAAAAGCACTTTTGCTGGTCGTGATAGTTTATGATTTCATTTTACGATATATTTAGAACTTCGCCATTATTTTTTTGGATTCTGTACTGCGCATTTTATTAATAGGTCATTGTTTTGGGCGACTTCCAAGATCGTTTGAATAGAGTTTAGTAGATTTTTAAAATGATTTAAATAGTATAAGTATACTATGGCATTTATATAGTTCAAGTAAATATTTGTAAGCTTCGATAAAATGTTCATTGAAATTCTTATTAGTCACCGACATTTCATTAATATCCTCATGTACAAACTTGTGATTTACGTATCTTTATGATCGGGAATTGAACCCAAGACGTTCAACTTGGCACACTGACTTTTGCGTTAAACGGGTTGTTTAGCGTAAAAATCACATTTCGGGGCATATGGACGTTCCAAATAAAACTAATGATTTATTCTATTCATAACCATCCTTGGTGAGATAACCCAGTTACAAACAGCTTAGTTACAAAGAAACAAGCAGCGAAAGAAACTGTTTATGTATTTAAACATGGACTTATTTAATGTATCATATGAATATGTACATACATACACATATCTTCACGCCAGGTCCCTTACGGGGTAGGCAGAGAGCTATGAGTGCCAAATATTGCTATCCTTACAGACCTGTCGCGCCTCCTCCACATTCATCATACATATTCGTATGTATTAATTGTTTTTTAAGTACGAGGTTTGATAACGATACTAGTTTCAAAGATACCTTCAGGAAATAACGATCCAGTAATGTACAGTCGAAATTTATTGCAAGAATTTATTTATATTCGAAATGAAACTTTGAACAAACCTAAAGTACATATGATAAAGTGTCATTGTTTCCGCGTGTGCTCGATCTTCATGTCAGCGATTGTCAGCGTTGTACGAGTTTTTTGACAAATGTTTTGCTTTCTGTACGAACGTTTAGTCAGCCTTTTTGTTACAGATTTAGTAACTGACGCATACATAACATCACGCCTGCATCTCCGCGAATCGTTTCGCAGACAGAAGAGTGTAGTCCCAGAACAGAAGAGAACAATGAACATACTCATAGAATAAGCAAACCAGACCTTTAAGAATATAGATAATAAGCATTCAATTCTCTCTATACTACTTTGTGAAGAGCCTGGCTAGGTGATATTATAATAGTGATTCAAAATTTGTTAAGAAACTTGACTCGAATTTTGCAAAGCCGGAGTATTCTAATATTATTGATACCAGATTTAGAAACTCAACACCTAATCCACTACCGTAGATTATGTAGACGCTTTGCCCCGAGCAATACTACAGCTACAACCATTTCTACCGTTGAACTATCGTTGTTACAACGTATAAGGTTTCGGTTTGAAGGATTTGCTTACTGGTTGCATGTATACCAGTATATTAGAGGTGACACAAAACGGATATGAAGATAAGCTGCGTTCATATAAACTTATAGTGCCTCTACCCACCTCTTCGAGAAATAAAGGCTTGAACAAAATAATTTTTTATTAGAACTTGTAAGACAAAAATATGTAATGCAAATGTAAACAAACAAAGATAAATTTATTACAAAAACTGAATATTCGTATTCACATTTGCAAATGTTCAAAAAATGACATTCGTTACATCACTGGTGTTATATGAACTGGCTTAACGTCAACTTAACTGGTGAAATGTGGGAGTGTACTAGATTCATCTGCTTACCTTCTAGAGGATTATTGGCGGGATGTTACACTCGGATTTGTTTGTTCTGTTCTTAGTAGCCTTTCGTATTTACTGGGCAAGGATGTATAATTACAACTTAATACAATAATCAGTGTCTGGGCAACGAAATAGTCTTACCAACCTTCTTGAGTATATGGGTTGTGAATTAAACGCATTAACTAAACCATTAATCGAATCGGCTTTTTTACACTTCTTGGCCCAGGTGGATTGTTATTAACTTAAGGGCATTTCCTGCTATGTTTCGACATCTGCTTGAGCCTTCCTTCGAATGTATTATGAACGCTAATAAAGCGTTTATTACAGCTTTTGTGTTAAACTTTAATAATTATCGCACGTTCTATGACATAGTAAAGTGAAACTAACTACAAAATTGAAAGTTTAGTGTACGTGTGGTTTAGTGAGCACCTGCGTCAAGCGCAGCTTAGTGTAATGAGCCCATTAATTTAATATCTTTTCTGGAACTTCTCGGCGGCTTAGTCATATTACAGTACATTTTGTTTACGTCATGTGACACGCTGAAATGTAAAGAATTTAGTGAGTGCATTAAATCAAGGTTAACTAATACATTAGTATAAAGAGATTTCGCTGGGTAATAGACCAGTCTTTGCTGTGTTTCGTTTGTTTGTATACTTCAATGTATCGAGGCTTGATTTTGTTCATTGAAATGTGAACATAAGTATCCTAATGCCGCGAATAAATAATATATTGTTATTTTAAATTAATTCACAAAATTGCAAGCGTTTCTAAGGATTCACGGTTCAATTATGATGTTACGCCTTCTTTATTAAATAGTATAAAACTGTATTTAATAACGCTTAGTAGTATTCTCTTCCACTTGAATTGTATTTTAATACAATCAGTTGACGAAAACCTTCTTGAATTTGATGTACTGGATGTGTCTCTGAATAAGATAAAATATAATTTTCATTTAAAAACATAAATGATAGGGAACGTCACTAAGTAAGTATATAAAGAAAATAAAATATTATAACAGGTTCCTTCCTATGCGAGCACATTTTAATGATAGTAAATAAAAACAAACAGTTGCATAATTAAAAATTGTTGTATATATTTATAGATTGAAACGAACGCGATGATAACGTAAACAGGAAAAATGAATACTGTATTAGTGTAACGCTTTTAGAAATGTAAATAAGGATCCTGGAGGAAAAAATATAAGGTAATTTGCTGGGAAACATCCCGGCGACCATCTGTCCATAGTGGCTTTAGAGGGGGCTATATAACGAGACTATTTGTACATCTTGACACATGTGATTAGCTAATATTTATGTCGAATGAAATACGAAGTAAATATAAAGTATTGTATACACAGTATACAATACTTTAAAAGCGCTCTGCGAGCTAATAGCCTCCCTGGAAGTTAAGCAACAAAAACGTAAGATTCTTCAAGAGTTAGCTGTTATGATTGGACAGCAGCAGGCATATTAAATATCCAGTTCCGTTTAAATTCCGTTGCTCAAAAAGCAGCAGTGATAGTATTTTCGTAGGCTACTTTCAGACACAAGGCTTTTTATTTGTTTAATCTTTATAGCTCACCTAAAACTAGGTTGCTATGGGCGGAATTAATGCCTCATTGCATTCTCTATCAGTCAACTCTGGGTGATGCGAGCATAAGTAGTATGAAAAACAAGGTTATTAGCAATTAAAAATGATTTTATGTCATACATAATATACATATTTAAACAATTTCATAAACACATGTGAATAAAATATATATATCTAAAAGGTCCCTTCATTATCGTAATGATATCGCCAATGCCACACAATCATACCTGTTATCAATCAATTGCATTTCAGTGCATTGGCAGTGAACAATAAGATCCATTTTATACACACAAAATAATAATAATAATAATAAAAAATAGTAATATCTCGGGACATCTCCACACACGGCCTTCTGATCCCAAACTAAGCATCAAGAGAGCTTGTGGTATGGTAACCAGACGGCTGATAAACTACATGTACCTATACATATAAATATATACTTAAATAGATATTTTTTTACACCCAGACATAGAACAAATACTTGTGCTCATCACACAAATATTTATTCTGGGTGGGAGTTGAACCCACGACCCCCGGCGCAACAGTTGGGTTCGCTAACCCCTGCACCAACGGCCCAGTCGTCACTATACAATCACTAAATATAGTCACTTTAAAGAAATGCCGCAGTTATTTTAAAGAAATGGAGAGAATACAATGATTTCTATAAAGTAACAGTGTATTCCACAGCAAAATATCGCAGCAACAATCTGTCCTTCGCGACATATCTGGGACATCTTCAGTGCTCGTGTCCTAGATATCGGAGCAGGAGATTGTTGGTACACTTGGAAAATGTAGCTAATATAAAGCTAATATATTTTATAAGACTTCAACTAAAAAAGACGAAGATTGCGAAAAGGCAGGGAGATATTTTGAATGCACTTCAACTTGAATGCCTTACCGCAAATGATTGTGTTTACGAAAATGTTACTGAGTTAAGATTTTTATAAACTTTAGTACCTACTGTTAACTGAAAACAGTGTATATAAATCGCCGGTATGTGACATTCAGGTTCTTATAGGCTTTATTATACGAGCACATTTTTCTTAAATAGGCCACTTGACGCACATAACTCTCACAAGAACTCCAAATGAAACTGTGAATGTTTATGAGTGTGAATTTGAATGTAATCAAGCGCCGCGTTTGCCAACTTCCCTCAAAATCTACAGATATTTCATTCCCACTACGGAAAATATATTCCTCGCGTTTAGGCCGTTTTGACGTTGATGGATAACAAGCCGCGGAATTAGGTTCCGACTAAATGTACTGAAAAAAAAATAACTTCTGACCAATTGGAAAGTTGGACAGCGTTGTACGTTTATTTTGATTGGATGTTGTGCGTTGAGTATTTTTTTGTATCACCAACAAATATATGACTTAAATGTGGTATGTAAGATTTTCCATTCGAAATTTTCTACATTGTCTTCAAAGGGGTACCACTAATAAAACTATAATTATATTATTGTCACCCTAAAGAAAAAAAAGTCATTTATCACTTTTCGTTTTGTGAAATATGTATACAATTTATTATCTGAACATGATAACATCACGCTCATAAGCGGTCGGCAAAAGGAAAGTAATCTTATTATGCAGCATAATATATTTCGGGCAAAATCAAGATTTCGAGCTGCTACTTGAAATTTCATGTAAGAAAAGTCCAATAGTACCCGACCTGGGAATCGAACCCAAGACCTCTCGATCAGTAGTAAAGCTTGGAATCATTCTACCAACAAACCAGTCGAGTTATTACCACTATAGAATTAGTTCTTATTAAATTAATTGAATCCTTTATTTCGTTTGACATGCAGTTTAGTTACTTTGTTTGTGCAGGATTGTTGTACAAATGAAGTCGATACGCGCTCAGCTTAAACGACTAAGGTAAATAAAACTTTACTTTCAAATTAAATAGTTGCCTAGGTTTAAACATCCAGGAAATGCTATGTTCGTTAATCACATCGTAAGGTTTATTAGTCTATTATACTGTACAAAGAGGCAGCATATTTTTATTATTTTAAGTACTTTATTACAATGTAAAGCTGGACGCTTAGCTTTGTGCCGGATATTAAAACTATCTCCTAATACCGACTAATACAGTAAGATGTTTTTATATCGTCATTTATTACGTATACTTCTTAATATATATACGAAAAGTAGCTTTTGCTCGTGCAGATATCTATATAAAAATACATTTTAAATCATCATACTTTTTTTCGTAAAGTTTCTTTTGTGTAGCTTATAAGCCGATAGAATTTCATACAATATTTCACGTAACGTAACATCACACCTATTATCCCCGAAGGGGTTTCACCAGTTACGTTTACGTCCCACTATATAATAAGTGGTGAACCTATTGCCATGCACCGGGCACAAATCCAGACTTCGAGCCACTACTAGAAATAACAATATTTCAACTCCTACTTTACTCCCTTAATGGAGGAATTTTCTAAATTTCTTTTTCAATTCTCACTTATATTATTTAAGGAACATCTGTGTCAAATTTCAATCTGACTGGCCCGTTGTTGCAATGGTTAGTGAACTGACTTTTGCGTCGAGGTCGTGGGTTCCATCCCACCCAGAATAAATATTTGTGTGATGAGCACAAGTATTTGTTCTATGTCTGAGTGTAAAAACAATATCCATTTAAGTATATATTTATATGTATATGTGTAGTTTATCAGCCGTCTGGTTACCACACCACAAGCTCTCTTGACGCTTACTTTGGGATCAGATGGCCGTGTGTGGAGATGACCGAAGATATTATTATTATTCATTTATTACTAAGCCCTAGCACTTTGTGCAGTGATCGATCATAACAACCAGCTTTTTTTTTGTTCTGTATTTAATATTGAAACTGCACTTGCTAATCTTTTGGTCTTTTTATATATGTATAATTGGTAGTATATTCTCGTCTTTGTTTGTTCCGTGAGCGCAGTCCGGGTAAAGTCAACAACCGCTCACAACGCAAAGAAATAGGTAAGTTAAATGAAACTACAGTTTTAAATTAGCTGTTTGTTCTGTTTGAAAATCAAGGTAGTACTAGGTTACCTTATCAACCTGTATATAGACCGAAAATACTGTCTATAATATTGTTGATAATATATTTTTAAAGATTTAACAAAATGTTAAGTATGTTAATTAGTAGCGAATGCCTAAAGTAACGAGGCCGGTCAGGCTGGCCTTAAATGTAAATAAATTTTTAATTTTCAAATCCTTATATAGTTTCCGTCTTCCTAGATTTTTCGATGATAATTCACGACTACTGGATATTTGATTAGCGATTCCTAATTTCTGAATACTCGATAATATTAATTCTTTGTCCAAATTTGTTTATTCTTGTTAATTATTTCCTTTTCCGCGGTGCTTGCACCACGAGGCGTCGCTTCATCACATCTTTTTCCAATCTCTCGTATGTTTAAGCTGTAAAACAAGGTGTTGTTATTAAATCTATGAATAGCTTATCACATGGGCAAATTTATTATGTGATTATCTACATATACATAAATACGAAGAGAGCACGGAAATTTGACTAGCTAATAAAATCAAACGTCCCTTTGTTTCATTTGCCGTTAATTCCGTTGCACCGTTCGTTCAGCGAGCGCGGTTCGCGTAATGTCAACACGGGCTTACAACTTGAACGCGTCAATTAAATTGAATCTAAATTTCGAATTATACTCGGATGTATCGTTACGTGGCAAATCAAATATGATTGACATATGATTTCTTTACTGCCTCGTTGCTGCGCTGGGTTCGATCCCCAGGTCGGCTAAGGTATTAGTGAGTTTTTCTAAGATACAATTCCTAGTAGTCGCTCGGAGCCTGGAGTTGTGCCTAGTATTGCATTAAGCTAAGGTCGTATTCCATGGGACGTGAAACATAAGTGGTGTAACGTGGGTGTACTGCACGCCGCTGCCTACCTTTTCAGAGAAATATAGGCGAAATGTTATGTTGTTTAATTATGTTACAGCGTCTTAATATTGAAATATCTGCTTATAACCTTAAACATAGTCGTATTTTCGTATTTTCTAAAGATACAATTTCTATATTATCATAAGCGAAACATTGGCCAGCGGATGGGATGCAAAGACCCTTCCGGGATTAGAAAAAAGCGATTTTTCTGAACAGTATCATGCACGGGTAACTTTAGGAAACTACGTCCGCAAGGCACGAGCAAACCCGTAGTAATAAGGGTGTGCGAAGCTGAACATTGCGGTGCGCTAGGGTAGATCTAATGTGACGTCAGGTACAGCATATAAAAAGTTATGTGTATTAAAACACCCCTACACATTTTGTAATACAGATGACGTATTTACGGGTACTTATAAAAACTTGCCTACATGTTGCTCGAGCGGCTGCTAGCGCGAGTGCTGTTCAAGAAGTCCTGGGTTCGATCCCCAGGTGGGGTACTATTGGATTTTCTAACTTAGATTGTCCAATTAAAATTTCTAACAGTTGATTGAAATCTATGTTTGTGCCCGGTGTATGGAAATAGGGTCAGATTCACCTATTCAATTGAATGACTGTAATTGTGAGGCTTAGATTGTAAAAGAAACTGTTTTATGAAACTGTTTTATAATGTAACATTATAAGGTCGGACAGATTTGTTACGAGTATTTTACTTGTTAGCGAGCACGTATCGTCTTAAAGACATAAAGGTATCGTCATTACTGTCAGAGTTTGTTGTTAAATTCGTAATCGTACACACAGTTAATGATTTTAAATGAATCGAAATATACTCGTATTGTTCCTGGGCGGTCAATCACTGCAACATTACTTAATAATAAAAATATATTTATGTTTCTCGTCAATTTTTAAGCGATTATCTACAGTTCATATCGGTCGATGTCGGTTTCCTTATAAACTACTATATGTATATTCGTAAAATCATAATGTTGCTAATTGTATGAGACTTAAAAAAAATATATATTTATTTATTTTTTTATTTCAACATATACTCTTGCAATATTAAGTCATTATTGAAACATAAATTAGGTTAAAACTAAATGAGGTACATCGCAATGAACTCATAAATAAGAAAGTATTTACAGCGGTTACCGATATTGGTAATACACATAATGGTAATTTGAAACTGAACACAGAATTCGGCTATCAAGTGGAATGACGGGCTCATTGCGCTGATCCCATTAAAAACCCTAATGAGTCGCCCTACATTCGCTGCTGAATTGAGCAATTATCGGCTAATTATGCTATAATCGGAGTTCCAGGAAAATACCATATTTTCCACACCTATTAAATTATTATGCATGAGTTTTTTTTCCGCCACAAAATCCATTATTTTTCAAAAATAGTTTTATATGTACTGCTAATGTAATTTATATTCATATATTACGCTAACATAGTGGCGCACAATTTTTGGCAATCCACACTAGGCCAGCGTGGTAGAGTATCGTCTTAACCCATCTTACTTTGATACGAGTCCCTCACCCAACAGTGGAACGAAAAAATGATACTAGTAATTATGATATGAGGGCAAATCGTAATACTTTCCTTTAAGCTCTAGACTAGCTAGTTTCGTCAAGTGGTTGCAAGCGTGACTGCTGACTGAGTGGTTCTGGTTTTGATCCCCAGGTGGTCCATAGCGATTGGGTTTTTCTGAATTGAAAGATAGAGTCTGCAATTATGGTCCGTGTATAACAATAGGCTGACCACTAATTCCAAGGTAGGACGTTTCATATAAATGCGCGCAGGTACCTACCATCTAGCATCCTTATTCAAAACATTTTGGAGTGGATATAAAAACAAATAAAATATTTTGGACAAAAAAAATCTATTAGGTGGCTGGCAAAGACACAGCGGCTCACTTTTCGGAAGTCCGTTCCCCAGCCACAGGTCCTCGATACTTGAGGGATATTAGAGTTTTAAACACGAGAATTGGAAGACACTTCTAACAGACTTATCTAACTGTTAGAACTACGTGACCAAAGACGACCACGCGGATACTAAGTCATTAGTACCGAATAAAATTTACATGAAATATACCATATTTAAGGTAACATGTGTTTTTAAAATGTAATTAGTATCGATGGAGTTTATTACGAAACGAAATGATGCAGTTATTGCGCTATTCATAAAAAAAAATATGAGGAGGATAAAAAATGCAAAATTAAAAAAAAAACATTTTACATACTTATAAACCTTTTATTTTCTATTAACGTGCAACCTAGTAACCAAACATATAGGTACAATTTGAGGCAGCGACTGAACAGGAATCTATACACTCTCTTGTACAGTTGAAGTGCAGACTATTTTGTACTCGATTGAGAATTTCAATATATGTAGGTACTTGCTTTTGAATAGATCTCGGTGTATTGCTCTAAATTCTAACCTACTTTTGACGTATGCATTGTTGAGGGATGAGGTACAATGATTGAAGATACCTATTAATAAATGCACTTATATTGAGAAATTAGTAACTTTTCTGTTTTAAACAGTACAAAGATTTAATTTAAGACATAATAATATGTATATAGCTGTGGCAGCGTACTACACTCTTCTGCCTACCTCTACGTTAGGTAACGTTTACGTTTTTTTCATTTATATAGGAACAAGATTAAACCCCCGTGAGATAAATGGTGCAATTTATTTATTTCCCCCGAGTACTCCCCCAGGAATATTCTGATATGCGCCTTCTCATGTTTGTTTTCGAAATCTAAAATGACACAATGTAAACTCCATGTGGGTATATTAATTTACTTTTCCTTTAAACGTAACATCACGCCTGTAATCCCGGTAGGCAGAGGAATGTAGTACCTACAGTCCCACGTTTCACCAGTTCCTTTTCCTTTAATTTTTTGAATTGTAAATGTAATAAATATCGCTTGTATTTCAGAAAAAACGATTTCGCAGTCACATATCGCCTTTACACCAAGATTACTGTCTTGGAGGTTTTAGCAAGACCATAAAGATTATTAGCACTCCACAGGAGCTCTTTCTGCGCCTCTTTGAGCAAAATTTATGTTACAACACACTATTTTAAGATTGCACGTTTATTGTAGAACGTTAGCACGCTTATGGTAGGATTGAACATTCAAGATAGACAATGAAGATAATTAACACTTAAAGTGGACTTTATATTTTTGCATGTGGCATAGGAAATAACCTTTCCTGAAATCAAACGTAAACGTAACATCACGCCTGTAATCCCCGAAGAGGTAGGCAGAGGAGTGTAGAACACTTCCGCGTTTCACCAGTTACGTTTTACGTCCCACTATGGAATAGATGGTGCGCCTATTGTCATGCATCGGGCACATTACCAGACACCGAGCTACTACTAGAAAATCTAAATTAAAAAATTTTAGTAGTGCCCGACCCGGGAATCGAACCCAGGACCTTCCGATCGGCAGTCGCACGTGCAACCAACACGACCAACGAGGCAGACAATATAATTAGTATATAATTTTTTACACAATTGTAGAAGTCTGAATGATTATATCCTAAAGTGTATTACACTAGTCTGCCTACCTCTTCGGGGATCACAGGAGTGATGTTACGTTTCATAACGTAAATAGTGGCAAAAGTAGCGTGATAAAATGTATAGACTTACGCTAAGTGATTTAAATCACTGTTCTCATACACGTATTATATTGCCAGCGCAGTACAAGTCACCGCTAACGTGGAAAAATCATTCAAGAGCGTGCACTCATAAACCACCGATAACAGCGCGTTAATACCACACACTTACAACTCACTACGTCACCTCTATAAACCGTAATGTTACAATCATAAGGTCCAATATCGCTCGATTTCAGAGGCAGTTGACGTAACAACTATACGAATAAACTGGATAAACTATTCAAAGGCCAATAAAGCAGTCAGCGGCCTTGTTTTCCAATAAATCATATTATATTTGTTTAGTTGACGAGTTACGAAAACTATATTTTATAAAATTTAATAGTCTCATTAAAATATTTTGATTCGAAGAAGCCTTGATACCTATAATATTCTTAGTGAATCAAATTAGATGTATTTTTTGCATTATACAATGTTTTTCATATTTTTGTTACATAATCTTATAAGTCGGTAGACGCGGGGATTATTCAAATTATCAATATTTAAAAATAGAATATTTCAAATAAGACACATCATTGTTATTTTGAACAATAAGTCGTTTAAATAATGATGAAATAATTATATTTATTCCTATTATTGTAAACCTATGCATACTTGTGGCTTAAACATGATACATTTAAATCTTTACTGCGCATAGCATCGCTCATGTTCCTAAATATGTGAGTAAAGTTTGAAAGTAATGCAACAAATATACTTTTGAAATGATTAGAATTTAGCGTACTGCGAGCGGCGCGCACGCAAGCCAAACATTCTCGATGCATAGCAGTTAGTAAGCGCGTCACCATAACGCTGTTTTCTCTTTGCTCTCAATGTATTGGTACTTACGTTACACATACCGTCCATAATAATATAATAATAATAATACTCAATCATTTGTAGTATATGGTTATTTTTACATTAATTGTGTTGAATGCATTGTAGCAATTGATTCGCTTATCCTCACATATAGGGTATTCAAAAATAATTATTGTAAGATTTTAATTTCATATACATAAAGTCGAAAAATTCAAAGCTAAAACAAAGTAAAACTTAAACGAACACTACCGCTATTTCAGTAAACATGACGTCACAAACGTGTCTAGTCTAATTTAAAAGCTTTCGGGAGTAAGATAGATCTCCTAACAGGTTAGTGTGTGATTTGCATGGTAAGAACAAAGTTTGTACTAGAAATTTCCATATTAGCGTCCCAGTTTTATTCTTCGTTCTACATTTTGTACCTATATTTTAAGGATTTTCAACGATTTTCCGAATACAACAAATAGCAAGACTCATCAAACGTAACATCACGCCTTCAATGGCCGAAGTGGTAGGCAAAGGAATATAGTAGTTCCACTCCCACGTTTCACCAGTTACGTTTACTTCCCACTGTAGAATAAGTGATGAGCCCTATGCCATACACAGGGCATATTTGTATACTCCGAGTCACTCTAGAAAATCTAAATTGGAAAAGACCAGTAATGCCGACCCGGGATTCGAACCAGGATCTACCAATCGGTAGTCGCGCTAGCCACCAACGCGACGTACGAAGTATTCTTCGAGAATCTAAAGACTTACCATTATAAAATGTAATCTTTATAATGTAAATTGATGTAGTCCTAACTTACAATCTGATTGTTTTTATTTAATTAATATATTTAATTACCATACATTATATATAATCGTGATTGGATACAGCATACTGCATCAAGCACGTACGTTTTAAACACAGGTACAATAATAAAACACATTAAAAAATATGTAGAAATCTCCTTCACGAGACTCGTTCGAACCTGTGCTGGGCCGATAATGCTCAAATAAGATAACAAGACCAGTTTAGGGCGGACCTTGGCGGATTCCTTTTCAAAATTAGTCACAAAGCAAAACAAACCACGTCCGTCTGTGGTTTTTGTTACGACGAATTCGACGACACTCTGAGCGGCCCCGACGACATGAGCCCCAAGCGCAAATTAGTCATTTGCTGCATTGCATCGATTCTAGATACACAATGACTACAAAGGAAAGTTTTGTGGTCAACTACGTAATGGTATTGTTCTATTTTTAACGTGACACTTTTCGTCATGTGACAACCCTACAATTTGAGCGTTACTTATGTGTTAACCGATGTGTCAGCCCTATCGATGTACCAATGATGTGGCAATCATTGGAACGCTGACCAAGGAACTGCGCATCACGTATTTCGTAATGGGAACAACGTACAGTGAAACTTTCATCAGAATATTTAACCTAAACTTAATTATTTTTCTTTATTATTTTAATATTGTCAGTAAAAAATTATTAAATTGAATTAGTTTTATATCCTTCACTAACGCTGAATATTCATAAGTAGCTCCATAATCAAGGCCTTATGATTATTTGTACAACAACCCAATATTCCTTTAATTTGACCTCATCGTTAAATGTACTCGTAATACAAATGACCTTCAATATAGACATTACACCTTGCTTCCTCCTTCCTGATTATATCGTTCATCTAAAAAGGATAAGCTTCAACAATTATATTTTAATCTGTTAGTGATACCAAGCAACAAGCTACCATTGTCTCAGTATGAAAAATTTCTCCTTTGCGCTGATGAGTCTTTCGGTCATTTATTTTGAAAGGCGTACTGAATAATAGATACGCAACTAAGGAAAACCTTCACTGTAAACATGGGTATTTAAAATCGATTTAGATTACACTGTTACCGATGTGACATCGATTTTTATTTCGGATATAACAGTTGCTCGAGAAGCTATTGTAAGACTTGCAATAGACCTATATTCACGAGTGACAATTATTTAGTTTGTTTTTAAATTTAAAACAACTAAAATCACTATACTAATAATCACTACAGTAAACAATACTTCCTGCTAATACTTGACTGCCTCGTAGGTCGTGTTGGTTGCAAGCGCGACTGCTAATCGGGAGGTCCTAGATTCGATTCCCGGGTCCGGCACTACTACATTTTTCTAATTTAGATTTTCTAGTAGTGACTCGGAGTCTGGATTTGTACCCGGTGTATAGCAATAGGCTCACCACCTATTCCATTGTGGGACGTGAACATAACTGGTGAAACGTGGGAGTGTACCACACTCCTCTGCCTACCTTCGAGTATTACAGGCGTGATGTTACGTACTAACAATATATATGTCAGCGCTTAACTTATTATTACGGTTAATAGAAAAGAGAGCATTTTAAGTAAAATTGGATCGAAGTTGCTTGCCGGTGTTATTGGGTAGCAAAAGCGAATTTATGCCTGATCGTTTTTCACTGCAGTCGCACCAAATATTTATTTTTATCTTTACAATAAACTATTAAATCATTCCTCACTTTACTGCATCGATGATTCATTTGCCACAATGGTCATCATGGCAAACTTATCTAAGCAGTTGGCGGACCTTCCCAGTTTGTGTCGTCCATCTTTCTGGGTAACCATATCACCATTGACGCAATACTCCTATATGTTACGACTCTACGGAGTCATTCGTTTGTTTAATATATTTTATATAGATGAACATAACAAGACACTAAAACTTGAAGCCAAATAATACTCAAAGGTAGACAGACTGTATAAACACTAATAATAAATTGAGGTATTGTTTCGGCAACATCGAAAATCGCAATACGTACGAGTTTTTGTAAATAGACATAATATAACATTAACGGAACAATTTAATGGGATGATTTTAACCAATTACCGTTGATGTTTTCTGTGATTTTACTGTTAAACTTGGTTCTTCTCTTGGGTTCATAAACCTATGTGGATAGGCTTAATAATATGTCCATAACAGAATCAAAAATCCAGTCAGTATTTGAAACAGTTAACCGTAGACTGAGGTTGTCAAAATGCTTGTTAGACGCAACCATGAACGATGTAATTGAAAACTATATAACTGTATGGGGCCTTTAGCATGATTAATGAGCCATTTACACACACAAGCATAAATACATATGTATGAATATCTGAGAATACAAGTTGCTAGGGTCTACGAGACCGCAGCTACGAAGTCTACGGCTCGTTACCCAGCGGTACTATAAAAGCTTCAGAGTAGTACCTTCGCGGTCAAATATATATCTTGTTAATATATAAAATGAATAAATCGCGATGTTGTTAATATATAAACTAAAGACAGCAATGCGGTTACGAAACTATTTGATTCACGCTAATTATATTCTTCACTCATTAAGGGTGAAATAAAATACCCTGAAACATACGTCGGTGACTGTTAAAAATATGAAAAAACATACTGTCCTAATAACGCACTATTTTTCACTAATCTACACATCGCGTCATCTTTAATACGAATATTTGACAAAATCACTAAATCAACGATTTAAATACTTCACTATTACAGCTCGATAACAAAATAGCCTATAAAAGAAAAACAAAATAGGTACGGCAGAAAAAGAAGAAATTCAACATGAATTTCCGTCCACTTGTCGCAAAGAGAAATAGGTATTACGTCATCTGCATCCACTCAAAGTAATTAGAAACATCGCTTTGTTGACACCAATATCCATTCTCGAGCTAAAGTCGGTCATCTGATTTCTAGGTAATATTATACTTGTATATACAGAACAGCCATAAACATGTCCATTTTTATCTTTGCATTATTGGATATGGGTCTCCTCTCGGGCCGAGAAGGCCTAAAGCCATAGTCTGCCACGAATGTCAAGAGTAGGTTGGCAAAAGTCTCAAACCTTAGAGAACACTATGGAAAACTCTATGATAAGATTTCCTAACCATGTTTTCCATTATCGTAAACGCAAGAGATATTTATCTGCAAACGCAGAATAATATAACATCCTAATTTAGTAACCGTTTAAAGTTATCAACGGATCTACCTGAATTCTGTTGTGTCCTATACACAATGTCAACATTTGGTGCATGTATATAAGTCGAGCGATGTTTACACATACCTATTCAACAATAACAATTGGCACGCACACATTCGCGTTGTGTGTGACAAGGACAACGGTATGTCGCTCGGTCGTGTCTCCGTTACATAAATCACTATAGTGTCTAAGAATCTTGGACTCAATTAGGTGTGTGTTAAAGAACATTAATTCTACAAAAACACATTTTATATCTTTACCGTTGACATTTGTATGTCACAATACGCAATCATGTGAAAATTTCACCGGAGTAGCCTCTCATTTAAAACACCGCACGTTATATCGTTTAAGCATATTTATATTTCGACCTATCAACATATAGGTAGTATAGAAATGTAAACGTATCAGCTGGGGATAATTACACTCAGAGATTAGAGGTATTCTTGAGTTGTAGGTAATATTGAATTCCTTTGCTAAGTTATGTATGAATTTATTTGGAAACTATATCGCTATTATAATTTTATATTAATGTAGTAGTCGTAGTCATGTAGTAGTCATATACTAGTTGTAATTATGTGGTAGTCGCAGTTATGTAGTAGTCGTAGCTATGTGGTAGTCGTAGTTATGTGGTAGTCGCAGTTATGTAGTAGCAGTGCTATTAATAGAAAACGTATGTCTATTTTTATAACAGCACCTGTTATAATATTTGCTTCTTAAAAATGTAACTATATAGTCGGTTTTATTGTTAGTAGAATTACCTCCATCATTATGCATTGCTACTCTAGTAATAATATGACGAACTACCACAATTTTATTGCAACACTATCGGTTATATAATGCACAAATACATTTATGTACGTGATCGATGTTGAAAAAAATATTTATATCGTTAAATATGATTATATTTTTTTTATTTTAGTAAATTTCATTTCCGTTTAACAAGCAGTGCATCGTTGGTCGAGTGGTTGCAGAGCGCGACTTCTTATCGAGAGGTCCTGGGTTCTATACCCGAGTTGAGTACTATTGATTTTCAAACTTACATTTCTTAGTTGAAATTTCTAGTAATAGCTCGAAGTCTGGATTTATGCCCTATGTATGGCAATAGGCTCACTCCCTACTCCACAGAGGGACGTAAACGTAACTGGTGAATCGTGGTAGTATACTATATAACTGTTTTGTAAGCTTCCAGAACCCATGGACTAATCATTACTGATAAATATTCTTAATTTTCTAACAAAGTTAAAAATTGTCAAAGAGGAAATAACAACACGTAAATTATAACATACTTAGGTAAGTTAATTAACTTACTAATATATAAGGTTAATATAATGCGAATTCATGACATATGATTAACATAGGACAGATATTTTTTTATATAGATATTTATATACTTTGTCTTTTCAACGTTGGAATCCAGCCAATCGTATGAATGTAGAAAAAAAGGCGCCAAGGATTTAATACTTGTCCATATCTATAGAAAATGTACAATTTTGTACGTATTCTTACAAATTTAAATTAAATATAACAGACAAAAGTAAACTGACAA
>DWDU01000156.1:0-22696 GCA_018245575.1 Jemadia suekentonmiller | reverse complement strand
CTGGTGAAACGTGGGAGTGTTCTACACTCCTCTGCCTACCTCTTCGGGGATTACAGGCGTGATGTTACGTTTAATCTCGGAACAAATATTCCATGATGGGACGAAACAGTTGTTGGTGGAACGTGAAAGGGTAATGCACTCTGCTTAACTCTTCGGGGAATATGGGCGTGTTGTTACGGTTCAATACGGCTCGCAGACCATCTCATGCTTAACTAGACACAGCCCGTATCGTGATAACCAAACAGCTGATTAAAGACGCCTACAATGCATATTTATGTACATATATTCAACTGAACAAATAATAATGCTTATGACACTTATATTTATTACGCCCGGGAATGTAACTCGTAACCATCCGCTTAGCAACAGCCGTCAACAATCACTGATCTATGAGAGAAATTAATTAGACTGCGAAATAATAAAAATGACAATTACAATTAACATAATTTTGAGAGAGCGGTGAATGTAGAATGTAGAAAGATGACACAAGTGAGGTCTGGAAGGTTAGAGATATTTGACATATAATAATAATTACGTAATACATGTTTGTTACCACCAGACTCAGCCTATACTGTTCCATTACGCGTTACATTACTAATGAAAAGTGGTACCAACCACGCTCCTCTGCCTACACCCTCGCGGAGATTAAGGTGTGATTTTTTCTTATGACATTTGTGTGAAATTTCTAGAAGATTGTCCACCGGTCGTTGCCCCCGCCCGAGACGTCAACGTCCAGACGCGTCCATCAGCTCCAGATCACACGGACTCCGCTCACAGATACTATTACGATATGTCCGTAACATATTTATCTGATCTATATATGTTGCTGGTGATTGTATGCAGTTATTTTTGTTGGCCAGTAAGCGATAATTTCTAAGGTTAATTCAGGTTCGTATTCTAACATTCGCGTAATGGAAATCGTATTTAAAACACTTGCATGTAACATAAACAAAAGGCCAATGAAAATTATACCCTTAAAACCTAAGGTAAGTAAGAGATGTAATCAAGTGCAAAGGAGAAAAACATAGAAAATTCCATTGCGATATGGTAGTTGGTAACATTTTAAAAGTTTTTTTAATGTCGCGTGCATCGCGAACCTTTTTTAAGTTAAGTGACCATTTTCGACCCGCTATAATGTCCTCCGTTTGTATGTTCGTATACCATTTCCTCAAACATGGTATTAAAAATTAATTGTAGGTTAACGTCTATTTTCCATATCACAGTATTCAATGTGATTGAAAATCTACCATGAAAATCTAGGAAACGGATATATTTGAAAAACTCGAAGTTGTAGAAATCTCAAAAATAAAACATTGAAAACTAAAATAAAATATTAAAAAATTGAGTACAAAGATTCCGTTACATACAAACATACATACAAACATACAAACATACAGGTGAAGTTAATAAAAGCGTGTTAAAAAAGACGAAACGGAACGTCGACTTATCGAAATAAGCAACTACCCGCGCGGATGTGTAATATATTTTTTATGATGTCACAGAACGGAAAAAAATGCGAGTGAGAATTAAAAACTATAGCATTTTCCAACTACCCACATAAACTGGAATTAGTCATTTTGCCTGACAGCGATTTAGCCAACCCTCTTCCCACTTGGGAGTCGAATTTGAAAAAAAATCTCTTTGAGCGCCTCTACGTCGTGGTGCCCTTCTGCCTGCAGTAATACAGTTTTTAAATCCAGCCATTTGGGCATTTAATATCTTAACGAGTCCTATTCGATACATGTAGGTACATAATGACTTTTCTAAGAGTAAAGGTTGTTGCAACTACATAATTATGTGAAAATAAAAATATCTTTTTTAAAGTAGTATCATAAAAAACTTTAGTATTTATTGAACTGCTAATTCTTATGCTAGTGTAACACGACATAACATCACGTATGTATTACCGCGAAGGGGATGGCAAAAGTTGAAAAAATAACTACTGAATATGTCTGAGCCTAAATTGTAAAATTCTAAGTACCTACCTACATTTTAAAAATTAAAAATGTTTTTTATTCGCATACATGAGTCAAGTGATCGGCAACATTTTTATATTTATTGTCGCATTAAATTCTCAATGCGAACAGTTACTGATAAACTCGTTTATAAAATGCGAGTGTAGAAGCCAACGCACCAATAATTCAGCTACAGACGTTTCCAATAGTTCAATATTACATTCAGTCGTAAAAAGTTTATTGAACTGATAAACCTAACTATAACACAACGACAAAAATACTAACGAACGGCCATAATGTGAATAGATTTTATTAGCCATCTCGTTGTTGCAATGGCGACTGTTAATTATATATATTTACAATTATACATATTTATATATATATATTATACATATTATACATATTTATATATATATATTGTATAAATTATACATATTTATTTTCAACTGGTAACATTAGAAAAAATGATTACACAATATTTCCGTTACCGACAGATTATGTTAAGTATAATTATTCATAGTTTTATCATAGGCAGAGAACGTCAAATACCAAATATTTCTACCCTCCTAAATGAGTAAATAAGTTTTTTATCACGTTTCCTACATTTTATAGTCATATATCAGATATACTTATTTTCAAATATATTATACTTATCTTTGTCTTTAGGGTTGTCAATAAAGTGATTTCAAAATCTGACACAACATATTTGTCATTTTTCATTTGTCGAGTGGCAAATTAATAAGTTGTTCTTGTAAAGTAAAACCACTGTCAAAAATACTAAAAGAACAGCAGACTTGAAAATATTGTACATTACACAAACATCGTAAATAAATTATAGACTACAGAATTACAATATGAAAATACGTGACCAACAGAACCATAGACGAGCCACACGTGAGAGCACAATAAAAATGTATTCATTGCACCGACGTCAGATCTCGCTCAAATGACTTGCAAAGCCAATCAAATCGAAAAAAGAACGAAAAAAAAACCGAACGATACATTTCAAAAAGCGAACGCGTCTCAAAAGCTGTCAAACTGCCCGCGCGTCAACGTTCTGAGACCTGCCCTGCCCCAACCGCGAGGCGCTTGCGGTCATTCACCGTCGATTTATTTCGTTTTTTGCCCGCATACAAACTAAATGTACACGTATACACACGTAATAAGTGCGTAGATATAAATATAAAGCATAACTTTCGTATCTGACGTATGGAACAGGTCCGTAACTGGATTCTTGTCGGAGGGCAGTTCGGTAGCGTTGGGCCGCAGCCCGCGTTTAGATGCGAAAAAAAAACACAAGCTTAATGACTGCTCTGGACGTTACCCTTATATGCGTGGTTTTGTTTTTGTTACCGCATCTTTACATAACATTTGATACGTTGACTCATTCGATGGATTGTAATATTGTGTTTTAAATTTGAATCCGTAGACAATGAGTTGTTTATGATAGTAATTTATCATTCGAAATTTAAAAAAAAAAGTTTATATAAAATTCCACAGCCTTTATTAAGGGAAGACCTACAAAAACGACTTTATTTACTACGGGGCATGTGATAAAATTCCAGTTACTTCTCTTTTTAGGCAGATCGACTTGTGACTGACTTCCGGTAAATTATAGCTTATCAGAGTCAGTCATTATAGTTGATATACCTACATGTCTGTTCAATATATTTATATTAAACAGCGCTAGAATATCTTTTATTATAAAACAAATGTACTTACTAAAACATAAAATCAGCTTTAAATAAAAATAAGGCGAATGGGCAAAGTGTTCTCTGCTTACTCCGCAAAGGACCTAACGTGAAGATATGTATATACATTATGTATGTAAAGCAAAAGGGAAGAAGATTGATGTCATATAACTTGTTGTTATTTCATCACATTTAAACAAAATTTAGTAAAGATTCATGATCCACAAATAAAATGTTAATGATCGACTAAGACATTATCATACGTTATAAATATTATTTGTATAAAACAAGAATAAATTGTAATTAAAGCAATTAACTCATACAAAATTTTAATACGCTTAGAGATAGAGAAATATTTATTAAATATCCCGATGGAATAATAATAATCGTTATGGGAGTTATTTTCTTAGTGAAAATATATTTTTCATATAAGCACCTGCTCTTCTGCCCATAATAAACTTTTTGCATTAAAAATAAATTGATTGAGAATTACGAGAAAATATAAGGAGCTAACGACCAGTCATTGGTCTTTAGTTCTTTACTCTTATTTTATCTAGGGCTGTATGAAAAATATAATATATTTATAGAGAATCGCCACAGATAATTTATTCACAAAGCGCTAGCGACGTTTTAAATAAAAAATAGATTAGTTTTTCAATGGATGTTCTACCTAATTTATCGTAGGAAATTACTAAAAAAGCCCGCCTTTTTTAGCGGGAGCGTTACACTAAATGAAATGCTGGCAACAAATGAGTTGCCATGCTTAAGAACGGGCGAGAATGGCGCGGCTGGTTTTTGTCACGTCCTGTTTCTCGTTTTACTGTGGACGGATGAGGTGCATCAGTTTTTACTTGGCGGAATTTATTTTGCCGCCGCCAGTTGCGATAGATAACCTGATCTTTGCCCACGGCGGCCATTTTGATTTTAGTCTTCGCTACTTGAAATTATTGGTTGCGTTCGTGAGATTAAATTTGTTTTTAACGTTTTCATTTTGTTGGGCGATGAACTCGGTACAGCTGGGTTGATTTCTTGTTTTCTAAAGAAATTTATAATCTGCTTAAAATATACTTCATCATCATCAGCCTTTGGAGGTCCACTGCTGAACACGTCTGAAAACAAACTTAGGCTTGCATTTTCCTCATGAAATTAACATTAACAAGAAAAAAGCTTTATTCCTAAAATAGCAGCACATAGTTATATAGAAATTAGAGGTTGTTATTTTGTTTCTATAATTAATAATATACCAGATTAGCCTTAGCTTGTGATGTAGCTTGCCTTCTGTTTTTTATCCATTGAATGGTAAAATCTAGATATCTTACATTAACTGTTAGCTTACTAACCCTGCTTATTGTTACCATGGGTTCTTGAAGAAATTAGTTGGTGCTTTCCGCATAAATATGCTTAAACGTAACGTCACGACTATAACTGCCGAAGAGGTAGACAGAGGAGCGAACTACACAACCACCTTTCACCAGTTACGTTTACGTCCCATTATGGTATAGCGGGTGCGAATACATAAAATAAACCTATTATTCAAAATCACAACCAACTATCATAATATATTACGGGGCATCTTGTCAAACAATCTCGCACATCTGCTGTGTCTCCGACTGCTTGTAAACATGTCAATAGCCGCTTACAAGACATCTATGTATGTGCGTATGTCTCGATACTGCGCATACCTACATACAGGCGTGATGTGTTACAATCATTTTTTTTTTACCTACTATATATTGATCTGCGAAAGGCTGCAAGCAGAAGCTGGTTGCGGCGAGCCGAGGACAGGGCGTGATGGTGCTCTATGAGGGAGGCCTATGTCCAGCGGTGGGCTGAGATAGGCCGATGATGATGTAGCTATATTGTTTCCATACTGAGCCACTGTTGCGCGACACTGCTAACTTTAGCAATGATTAATAAATGTTTCAATACTTAATAGACCTTAGATTAAACGTAACGAGGTAGCCAAATTCAAGTAAATCTAATGTTATTTATTGTCTCAATGACTAACTAACGACTCGTACAGAGTTATTTATACTGTAACAATGATTATTCACAAACTAAGCGATTCATCTGCCGGCCATCTTTGTTGTGTTTTCGTCACAACAAGACACTGGTATCCGTAAACAACGCGAAACGGCGCGGAAGTTAAATTATTTACTAATTTTGTTTATCATTACGAATACAACGTTATGAAAATACAAAACAAAATGATTGCGTCTGAATAATCATTAAAATCTTCGTGTATCAGTTGTGAAGTGTAAAATTCTAGCAGATGGGGAGGTGGAAAAGAATCTGAGAGAGACGTGGTATATTTTCAAACACAGGTAAAAATTGTATACAGTCAGCCCTGGGAAGTACCAAAGCTACTTATGTTTCTACCCTAAAGCAATTGTTACTATAATAGTTAGTGTTTCGCTCTGAAGAGTGTGATTAGAAATATAACAGTTACCGATACTAACTGCTACCAGACTACTGTATCAGCAGCTCTGTTACCAATTAGCAAACGAATATACTATTGTGCGAGTACACTAACAAGACAGAACAAGAATAAAGGCACATCCTTGGCTGCGTCTCGCTTACCATCAGGTGGGATAGCAATCAAACGTGAGCCTATTGCTAAATAAAATAAAAAAACACGGAAGCGCTCTATAGTAGAGCTGTGACATTGTGTAGTATAAGATATATTAAATATATACAAAGCTACGAAGACGTATATGAGTGTTGTCTATACATGTATAGATTTAATATCGTTGAACGGACAGACGAAAAATAATTACGTCTCTCATTCGGAAATGCAATTTGCGAGCCACAGACAACAAAACGTACCAAAAACGTACAAAACGAACGCGCGGCCCAACGAAAATGAGGTCATTCAATTTCGGCTCGACGGCGAAAGTGGGCAACTCCCTTTTTAATTTTTTGTTTTGTTTTGTTTTTATTTTGCTCCATTACTTTCGTCTCGAGGCCGTGGTCAATGCGCGCTTATTGTTGTCGGCCGGGATCTGTTCATAGGGCCGACTTGATTGTGCGATTGTAATCGCGGTCCAGTCGTGAGAAAATCGCAACCGTTACAATACATTGATAATTTGTAGGGATGTTTCGATTTGTGAATTGTATCATTCTTTATAATCACTATTGGCATTAAAATATATAAAAAAAAATATAAAATGAACGCCCACGCTGTCGCCCATGGGAGGCGACAGGGTATGCGGTGCGAGAAGCTGTAATCTGCGATCCCCAACCCGCATATCCAGCGTAGGAATCATAAGCATAACTCCCCATTAGAGGCCTATGTCCAGCAGTGGACTGCAATATGCTAATGATGATGACGAAATTCAGATTAAGTCGTGAAAACAGTTACTGAAGAGGTTATACACATACCCACTACATTGTGCATTTAATTGTATTCAATTAGCATTTTAGTTAAAACTCTTAATGAACACTTAATTTAAGGATTACTTTATAAAGCTCAAATAAAGAACTGAGATTACCATAGTTATATACTAAATTATACATACTAATGTTATTACTAGACATGTACATCACATAGCAAGTTAAACTTTGTCAAATAGTCATATCTCTCGCAATACCGTAAACTGGGTAACCACGCTCTTGAAGTTAAGTTACATTGATTGAGTTTCTTAGTTCGATTAGTAACTCCTGGGATTTGGTTAACCGAATAGGTCGCTGGCTTCTAAAACTTCGATACGGACTAGTTTTGATCGCCAGTAACACTAAGGGCGGGTTGTCTCACCTCCGCTTAACGGTCGCATTAACGTTAATAATGGCGCTAACTATTATCAAAGTACAAAAAGCGTTGTTTCACAAAACGTCACCGTTAATAGTGCTTGAAATTTGACCAACGTTAAGTATCGAACGTAATCGTTATTATTTGACGTACGTATAAACGAACAGTTAGAAATCGACCTTGACGTTTGACGTAAGTTTCAATTTGTTTCGAAAAGAAAAAATATACATTGAAGTAATCAGCTATTAAAATGTTAAAATTTAACTGATTATTTCAAAAATGCAGGTTAAAACAATTTTATTATACTTTTCTCAACCATCATTCCTACAAATCACCTACATCGAAATTGGTTCATCATATTATACGAACCCAAAACCCACGAAAGAGAGGGTAAAAGTTACGTGCTACGCTAATATTGCTTCTGTAAATTCATAGCTAAAAAACAAATTAAAAAACAACCTGAATTCAAAAATTGCACTGACGATTGCAAAATTTGGTGTTAGAAGTTTTAATGAAATTCACTAGAAATGACTTTTTATACCTTAAATAACGTGAATTAATTAAAATATTCCAATAGAAACGACATAAGAAGAGGTTCAAAATGGTATAAAGTCAATGTTAAATTGAGTGAATGCTAATAAGTAGACGCAAAATCGCACGCACAATGTGGCGCGAGGCTTGTAGGATGTCGGGAGGCAGATGTTTTCGATATAAATTGAGTTACGAGACTTTATAAGTCAAGTATTCACTCGTACGGCTCTTAGCCGAACGTTTAATTTTGATTTCGATTAAACTATTTAAAAGTCTAACTATTTTTTTCACTTTAAAATGATCCATATAAATGCCTGTAGACATCATAATAGTTATTTCGAGCATGTTGGAACATTTAGTCAGTGAAGCATCGTTCCATGTGCAAGCATTACTTGGGTATATTATACTATAGTAAACACAAATAGGTAAATCAAATCCAATTCAAAGCTCAAACTGATGCAGGTGGAACTGCATCACGCACCGAACTTTCTAGACTGACATCTCTAATTGTGGGACTCTAAAATTGGTATCAGTAATGCTTATACATATATATTAAAATATAGTTAATTTATAAAAATGTAATTAACCGATCAGTTTGCGGCGGATAAAAGCCTTATCTCTTATCATGCCGGGAGGAGACTAGTGGTCGACAGTGAAACGATAAGAGTTTTTGATGATCACACTAAAATTTGACTGCTTAATTGGTCGTGTTGGTTGCAAACGCGACTGCCGATCGGAAGGTCCTGGGTTCGATTCCCGGGTCGGGCACTATTCTATTTTTCTAATTTAGATTTTCTAGTAATGACTTGGAGTCTGGATTTGTGCCCGGTGTATGGCAATAGGCTCACCACTTATTCCATAGTGGGACATAAACGTAACTGGTGAAACGTGGACGTGTTCTACATTCCTCTGCGTACCTCTTCGGCGATACAGGCGTGATTACGTACGTAATCACAATAAAAACGCACTGCGCTTAGTTTTACTTCACTCTACGTCGCTTATGATGTGCCCCGGCGCCACGACTACAGGCGTGATGTATCGGATAAGTGCCGGCGTTATATCACCTGTACGACACCCGTTTCAGTAACAGATCCAACGACTGTCCGCGAAATAAAATATATGAGATATGGGTATTCCGAGGGTATAATTTCATTAACTTACTATTAGTCTCATAAACATATGAGACAAATATATAATTTATCACCTGTTCGGTTACCATAGCACAAATTTTCAGCCTTATTACCAGCCTTATTACAATATAATTTTTATTATTAATTTGCTGAATACGAATGTTGATAGATACAGGCGCCGGGGTAATCAAGACTCGCCTATCGCGACCGAGTAGATCAAATACTGGCTGATGACGGTGTATATCATTGTCCAAAACTGCAATGTGTGTTGTTTAATTATTATTTTCACTATTTCACACGTAATATTTATATTTCTCATGTTTTATCCATCTGTTATTAGAGATGCAACAAAATGTAAGAATATGTACATTCATGTTTATTTTATATTGTAATTTCTGTTAATGGACCAAAATAAAATAAACCAGCGAGCGTGTGTGAAGGAAGTGATGAATGTAGGAGAAGACGTCAGACCTGTAAGGATATAGGTATTTGGCACTTGGTACTCTCTGCCTACCCGGTAACAAACCCGGTGTGATGATGCAATACTATTGAAATTGATTGTGTAAGATAAATTAATATCGACGTATTAAATATTATCAACTTTAAATTACATGTGACAATGAGATAGAGTTGGTTTTTATGAAAATAGTTAAGCACAACATTTTATCAGCTGCAGTATTTGATGACCTATGGTAATCTCAATTATATTATAGCTGTAAATAAGAAAATAGTGTTTTCTTAAGCTCTTAGTGAAACAGTTTCCACAGGTTGTCTCGGGGTATTTATACGTTATCTGGTTCTAAGGGTTGTTTATACCCCTGGTATAATCTTGTCAGGGGGTGTAAAGTATGATTTATTAAGCATACTAATATTATCCGTGTATATTTAGAGCGTATACGACGACTTTAATTAATGTAGAGACGGCTATAAAATACTGCCAAGACCGTAACAAGTGGAAATCCTTAATCTCTGATTACCCCCATAAGAAATAGGCGTGATAATGTATATATCTTTAAGATTTCTTTTTTCTGTGGGTCTTTTGTCTTTAACCATGTCTACTTGCACCTTTGTCTATACTGCTAAATATGTTGCTAATATAATGCCACATGCCGATCCTTTTACGGGGTAGCCAGAGCGTAACATAAAACAAATATCTCCCCAGTCAAAACGGATACGCTTCTGCGTTCTAAATTTTCATTTTAAATTAATTAGTTCACTAATAAAATGTTACTTTAGTTTGCTAATAGTGTTATCTTCCAAAAAACATCACTAAATCACGGCTCGTTACTAGCAGAACTGCGTCGGTAAGCTTAATAAATTTCAGTACATTTATTGTCGAAAAATTTATGTAAGTATATATTTATATGTATGTATATAGGTGAGATATAAGTTATATCTCTATCATAAATACTCTTTTACAGTATTAAATAACTTCACAAATATCATCAAGTATATTTGACTATATTAAATCATTAACTTATGTTAATGTTGAATGTTGATGGTTGCAGGTGCCGAGCCTCCCCTATCTTGATCGAATAGGCCAGCTATATGCTGAAGGGCGTCAGAATTCTCCGAAACCAAGGTACATGTATGAAGAGAGTGTGGTACATGTATGAAGAGAGAATGTGGACAGAGATATTTGGTACTCCGTGCTCCCTGCCTACAGTGTGAGGGAACTGGCGTAAAGTTATACATCTATGATTATATTATACATTTTCACAAATATTATACCAAGGTGTAACTTGTTTAATCGATTATTTATTATGATTACTGATAGTTACATCATGCTTCCCTGTTTGTTTTATTATATTGTAAACTCGATTAAATTAGCATCGATTCCTTATTTTTATTACGTGAGTTATCTCAAGGTTAGTGCAGCTTCGTTAAGAAACATTTTATAATATGGAAAATAAGCAACATCGCGCTACGTGGAGAACATTAAAAGGACAAAGTTATTCAAAATGATTAGTACATAATATAATAACATTGGGCACTAAAGCCTTATCTCCGAATCTAAGGTAACACATGCTTGATGTATTTTACAGCTTTCTGCATAAACTTACAGCAGATCCTGGTATAATTTTATAATGATGATAATAAAAAAATACGAAATAAGCAATAATACGCCACCAGTTTAGCATTAAAAAGGGTTAAGTGAGTGATTTTGTAAACGTATAATGTTTTTGTACTTATTTTATAACATTACGTACATGTAATTTACTGCCTACGTAACAAGAGTGCTATAATACTCCATCTAAAGATTCCTCTAATAATAATAATATATACAATAACGTCCCACGAGGAGAATATTAAAAAAAGGATTTAAGGAGGGACATAATGTATTTATTTTAATTACATCTATTACGGACATTGTACATTCTACTATTTTGTATTTTTCCTGTAATTTTATATGGGTATATGGGGTGCACCTAGTATACAAAACAAACAGTAATGTATTACGAAGAGAACATTCAAAAGAGAGAGAGTTAAATAATAAATCTTGTATCTAACTTTACGAGATGCGCTCTACCGTGCATAGGACAGAAGATCCGAATCCGGCGGTGGAAGATAAACAGGTTCGCAGCCTCATGCTCAGCAGCAGGTTTATAAGCAGTACCTATCCAGTTTGTTCGACGGCGACCGACAAATAGACATTAATATTAGCAATAGAATGCAGGTGCTTTCCAATGTGCGCGGGCGATTTGCCTAGATGTGTATCTATCGCGTATAATGTCAGTGGAGCCGGTGTCCGTATTGTTTATTGCGGTAGCTGTGCTATTTAAGATGTTAAGTGCTTAAAATGTACCTAATAGCTAGCAAATATCAATGAAAAGTAAAATAAAAATAATTTTAATACTGACCTAAAATATTTTTAATACTGGCTCAAAATATTTTTAATACTGGCAAAGATATTTTTAATACTGGCAAAGATATTTTTAATACTGGCCTAAAATATTTTTTTTTATGCTTTTTAAGGATACAAAATAAATTAGCAATCATACATGTTATTATTACAAAAAAAACGTTTTATTTGTCATTTATTTGCAGGACGAGGTTTCAAATTCGTTGTGTACAATACATATTATATTTTATATAAAAGATGCGCTTATCCTAACCTACAGAGCGTACAAATGAGTTATCACTACATATTACTGGATAAATAAACGGAAAACATAACGTAATGAACATGAAAACGACGATTTTAGGACGAAAGTTCAAGATTACGCCCTCGACAGCGCGGTCGTTGCGCGCACGCCGGCCGCTTGGCTGTCAATGTTACTACATAACCGCCGCCATCTTGCTCACTCGGGCTACGAGCTACGAGTTACGACTAATGCTCTCGCGATACTGACGCACCTGTCGTCTTCATTATTTACATTATTGTGCTTTTACACTGTTGCATATTTTTTAATCTCTATATAATTATGTGCAAATTAAATATTAAACAGCATTTTTATAGAACGAAGTATAAGCGATAGCTATAACTTAAGAAATAAATGGGACTTAGGTTTCTAAATTGTAGTCGAATTTTATGAACATATTTCAAATTCAAACCACTCTCAACTATCGGATAATGTAAACGACAAAATAGAGATATTAATAGATAAATAAAAAACTAAAGAAGTAAAACAGTTTAAAAACTGTTAATTTTCAATATTAATAAAGCATTGTATAAAACATATAATCCGTTTCAGGACGGCAGTTCAAGAGCGCGCCCTCGATAGCGTGGTCCTTGCGCGCGCGCCAAGGCGTTCGGCTGTCAATGTTACTACATAACCGCCGCCATCTTGGTTGCGAAGGCTAATGCTTCTACGATACAGCCACACCTGTCGTAATGCGGTACGAGAAATAGACGTTAAGATTAGAAGGGCCAAGTTCCTTTAATATTATACAATCGTTTCGCATTTTATTTACTGTTTTAACATAGGTACCTATATTTAATATGTTTAATGTGATTAAAACTTAGTCGTTTTTGGTACTTACATGTTTTGCAATACTGGTTCATACGTTATATACAAAGATCTATTTTTAAATTGTTTAAGGCGTTCAAGAAAGCTTTAATTGAACTTTAAAATATCAAAATATTTACATTCAACATATTACGCTCGATGCTTAAATAGCCATATGGCGCCAAAAATAACTTTCATGGACAAGAAACGTATGTATGTTATAAATATAGGTAATTAATATATTATAATATAAGCGCTCTGTAAATTAAAAAAACAACGTTTTCTTTTATTTTGACTTCCGGTCTATTTAATACATACTTAGCAGTATTGTCTTTTATTGTTCTACTATTTTATATTTCTAGGTGTACATAGACAAAACGGACAAAATCTATCTCAATTAAAATTTGATAAGAATGTTTAAAGAGACCGAACTTTTATAAAGTCCGTTGTTTTATAGGTACTTGGCATATCTTTCCTATGATTAAGGTAATGTAATATAAAAAAAATATGTTTATATTTTGATACGTTTTAACTGTCACAAGAATTCTGAGGGCGCGCACTTGACCTTTTAAATTCCGAAATGTCAAATTATCTGGTCACACGCCTCGCATTTCGGCCACTTTCGTCAATGTCAATGGTTCTTATGTTTATTCCCCTTTAAGTGCCGATTTGGAAGTTTATCACTGCATTAATATATTTAAAGTTATATTAAAGCCGCAATAAGTTGTTTTATTTATGAAAAATGTCAGTTTTGTAACGATGATTGTGAAATATTTAGCGTTCGGTATTCTTTTATGCTCCGTAGGGGAACTGGCATTTTAATAATAATAGTAATTACTGGTTTTTTAATAATAATGGTGATCATAAACATTTTCGATAATTCTATATAACTCCTGATCTTCGTTTAAACATCTTATATCAAAGTGTGTCTTATATGAAAGTGTCCCTATTATATCTGCACACGCTACTTAGAAATACTAAATAAATGCCCCAGAACTGATATAAACTATAAAAATTTAAAAAAATCCGTGCTCATGTGGCCAGGACGCGCATCAAGTGTTTATGCAGTCCTCAAATGTAGGTTATACGACCAATCCGTATCACACTTCCTGAACGCAGCGATGTCCTGTTTTCAATGTAAAAGTGTTATTTTTATGTAATGGCCGATGTCCTTTATCATTTCGTTATAAATGTAACGAAAAAATTACAATCTCCCAAACAACAGATTGTATAAAAATTCATTTGATATGGCTCATAGGATTACGTATATTTATTTTGTTAATACCAAGGCCTTTCTATTATATAAAATATTTATGTTAATCAATATTCTTACTTTATTTTACTGATTCTATTTTAACATTTCTGTTAATTAAATCCCAATTTATATTTCCTTGGATATACGTTTTTAATAAGTACCTACAAATAGACTATATAAATTTGAATGAATTTGCACAAAGATATCTGTTATTCAAGAGTGTAAATATAATTTACCCGGATGTTAACATTGTAGTTTGTAAAAGTTTTAAATAATGAATAATTTGAAGATTGATCATTAAAGTAATTAATTATGTATAATTAATTATTTATTGACCTGAAATTCGCAGGCCGAAATATAGAAAACCTTGAGATGAAATAAAATAGTGCTAACACATAACAAGAAAGGATTTTTTATTTACTTTATAAATAATTAATACGTTTTTATTTAAAGTTAAATGCGTCGAATAAAAGTATGTAATTAATATACTGTTGCTTAAATGCTACTTTCGCGGCGGCCGCCGGAGTACCGACGGCACATTTTAGCCTACGACCCCGTTGTCGATAAAAAATTGTAATAAATTCTCAATAAAATAACTTTATTTTCCACTTTTTATTTATAAAATGTCATTATCGGTCATAATGATAAGTATATATTTGACAATTTCACTTTTTAAGATTAACTAAACTGTTTTTCTAGAGTCCGAAAAGTTGCGCGCCTCGCTAAAAGTTTCCGATTTGGCGGCCGTAATATTTATTATAATAGGAAGTTAAAGGAAAACTATCTTGAATAAATCGCATAGAATACGTGAATAGTAATCTTTATATCGTCATTGGCCTTCGATCAAAATATAGGTTGCAATTTATTAACACACACACACGTCCGCCTCACGCAGACGTCGGCGCGGCGTAATCATAGAAAAAGAGTGGGACAGATAATGTTAACGAGTATAGGTGGGGCGCGATGGAGGGGGGCTCGTAAGAAAAACACAAAAAATGTGCGTGAACCCCACGCACACAGCAACACGTGTGCGTTCCGTCACGCGCACACACACAAGGCCGCCGAGTCAAGGAGAACGCAAGATTAAGGGCGCAATTTCCAAACGAAGTCTGAAGTTTCTTTGTGCGATTACATGTACTTACATGCGTCAGAGGTGGCCGTGTCCTCCTCGGTCCAGTTTGACACTTCGGTGGTAATTTTTATAAAAAAAAAACCAAAAAAACAAGGAAAAAGTTGGGATGACCGGCGCGTCACCCGGTCATCAGCACACACAAATCCTTCAGCCGTATCTCGCGGCGGCACTGTCACTGCTCGGTATGTCGCAGCACATCACGATTGTGATACACAAAATATTATCCCTATAATCTGTAGCTAATAAAATATATTCGGGTCCTAAGTTTCCATCTGATATGTGTGCATCGCAGGTTTCGTATTTGGAAAGTTTGAACGCACTCGACTAGGGAGCGTAGTAAAAATTCCACTGGATCGCAAAATACTAGAGTTGACTTTCCTTATTTTAATTCTCACGAAAAACCACTACGCGATTGATATGAATATTATTATATATTTTAACTTTATTTTTAACTTTTATGTAAAATTTAAAAATATTTTTTTTTAATTTCGGTTCGTGTTTATTTGGAGGTTTTTAGCGGTTGCGTCGCGTGTTGTGATCGTATGTTGGGTCGGGAGCGGAAATGCGACTCTTTGCCGTTTGTGCATAGGAGGTACTGCACCGAGCGCGCACACTGTACTAGCGGGCGTGCGTACTTAGCCATTACCTTGTGTTTACTGCGCCGAGCGCCGCCGCCCCGCACGTCTTGGTACTCGCGCGATGCAGCCCGCACGAAAACGAACGACAAAAATTCAATTGTTTCCCGCCAAAATTGTCTCAAATGTATTCAAAAAACGAAATATCAGAGTAATTTAAGCTGTGCCATAGAATTTTTTTGTGAAAACATTTTAATTAAATGTGTTCGAATTAGATAGCAAAACGTGTAATTAGCAATTAAGGAATAAAATTCTCTTTTTAAGTAGCTAAAAGCAAAATTTCAAGTAACAGTGACATTTAAAGATACATGACAAAAATTTTTAAACAAAAATCTTAAGTTTTTTATGCGGATCGGAAAGCCAGCTATAAAACAATATACAATATAACAATTATAAAACACTTATTATTTAATTTTCTTAAGTGTGTTTAAAAATAAATCATAGAAAAGTTCCAACTCATTCACAAAACTAACGCTCGACTCTCAAGACCGCTCGGTCGCGCTACACAACACACAACCACGGGATGCAATATCAAGCATACGGTGCACGTTGGTGTGAGTGCCCGCGCTTGTATGAACCTGAACCTTGCGTTTCAGTTATACATTCTTATCTTATCCTTTATATTAATCAAAATACTCTTTAATTTATATATATTAATATTACAAGTCACTTTAATGACATGTGCAATAATAATAGAAAGTTGCGTAAATTTTTCAAAGTTGAAAATAGAACGCCATTTTTCCCGCTAGTGTGCAAAAGTAAAATTCAGTGGTAGTGTGCGCTTTTTTATCGTTTTTTTCTCGGCGTGTGGGTGCGTTCGATTGTGTATTTATTGTGAGCGGTTGTGTGTGGGTGCGTCGCGGCGGTGTGTGGAGAAGTTCTTGTAAGAAATGGTTCGGTGAAAAATTCTGTCGGTTACTGTATAGATGGCGTTGTTACTACGATGCAAAATCGTCTCTGTCAAAAATTATTGTCGAAACACCGTCGCCGTTTCAGCGCGCTGTTACTAATGCAACTACACTAAGAAATGGTCAGTTTAAAAGTGTTTTATTTTTTATTTAACATTACCATGCTTGGGCACAACTTTGTTTTATATTTTACTAATTCTTTATAAGTTTTAGTATTAATGCTGTGATGCAATAATTTCCGTACTTTTTGTTACCTTTGAAAAGCTTAGTTCTATGAGATTCCCATTTGCAGAATTTGAAGTAAATAGGTAACTTAGTCAACAGGTTTCTTTAAATTGTGTAATCAGATGAATTGTTGCGAGAATATATTAAAAATAATTTGTTTTTTTGTTCTGAGTACATAATGGGAAGTAGAAATACATTTACGACTCTACAGCTCTAGCTACCATACAGAGGTAAATTGGGTAGAGTTTGTACATTAGACTTCTGTAGTAGTTCGAAGGGTATAGGCAGGGATACTATAAATGAAACGTTCTAGACGTCACTGACCAAGATAACAAGACTTATGACTCATCTTGAGTAGAGTTCAGTAGCATTCACGATTGGATATATATTTATTTAAACTCTATTTCTAAGCTATGCCATGTTTGAGTTATACAAATTAAAATAAAACATAAGTAAAAAAATATTCTAAAGATAGATAATATTGGAAATATCACATGCAAACTGAAATTAAGTCTAATACACAATACAGGCCCCCATGCATTGGCCAGCGTGGCAGACTACAGACAGCAGACTCTCACGCTGAGACGAGACGCTGTCCAACAGTGGGACGAGAAATGGGCACATGTTTATTGTACATAATATAATTATTGTACATAAAGTCACGCCGACACCCTCGACTTCTGGTTGTGCTTTAACGCACTGACCCGGTTTGTGTTCAACATTATTTCAGGAGGCTTTTATCGCGCACATAAACAACATCATGAACATATTTAGGTTCGCTTATGGATGGGTTACGATTATAAAGTGTGCCATCTTTGTATATGTCTGCCTCGTTGGTCTGGTCGTTGCGAACTAGGTTCAATTCCCGGGTTGTGCAAAGTATTATTGGATTTTCAAATTCTAAGTGTCCAGTCTGGATTTGTGCTAAGTGTACATTAATAAACTCACTCCATATTATATGAGATGTATAATATACTTGGTAAAAAGTAGGAGAAATAGACTACACAGCCGTCCGTATCAAAGAAATATAGCGACAAATTATTAAAACATTTGACGATCTAATTTTTGGGTATTATTTTTAAGTTTGCTTAGATAGATACCTAAGTATAAGTTAAGTAAACTATCACGCCAGATCCATTATAGGGTTGGTAGAGTCAAAAACCTAGTGTCAAAAACATCTATCTATACCTACTTAAAGATTCCACGTACTTCTCCAACATTAAAACAGTTTTTAGATAAGTTATATTAACATTGAATGTGACAAGAGGCTCATGATACGAAGATGATATTCTTCCTATTCTATGAGGCTTAACATAACTGGTTAAACTAGGGAGTTCTGCACCCTTTTGCCTACCCCTTCGAGGAAATACAAGCGTAACGTTATGTTTCCACCGAACATCACGAACAAATCGACGCCGATAACAGGTTTCGTTATGAACGAATAGGTCAGTCAATAATAAGTTGGTAGAGCAAACATTACTTCCGCCCAAGCCGGCTGCTAGAGTTGTCATAATTTTAACACTTAACGACTCTAGTGCCAATGTTTCCCGACAAACATAGTTAATTAACTACCAATTGGGTGGTGCGAAGGTGGCTCTATTAAATTTGAATATTTAAACTTAACTAAAATACATTTGTAGTAATAAAGGGCTAAAACATTTTTTGGTTTTCTGTTGTAACGTAAATGAGATTGTAGAGTATGATCTATCAATGACACTGTATGATTAGAGGTGACTAATACAATTTAATAGAGATTAATTTGCCTTTGTTAAATAAAATTAAATTACGTGTCCAATGTAACCCTGTCTGGGTATAAAGAGATATATCTAAAGAGAAATATTTAATGCAACTAAAGAGAAAAATTTAAATTACACAATACTCAAAACCACTCAACCTATCAGTCCAGCTGGGAAACAAACCCAGGCCCATTCCCCATGTTTAGTACTCGATAAATAAATCGTTATTGTGATTTAATCCTGATCTATTAACACCCACATTGAAAGTTACGATGAGATAAAGTGTGCGCAATGATTTAGCACATACGTCCATAGCGGCCTGAGTTTATTAATGACCAGATAAGGTTTAGCGGGTCAAAGATAATATAGTGAATTTTCCACAATAATAATTGTAAGGGGCGTATATTTCAGAGGTGGTAGGAACCACGGATAAAGGTGTTACTGACTTAAAAAGAACGCTAAGGTAAGGTGACATGAGGTGATAGTTTTTTTCCTGCTGACATGTTGCGTATTCGTACCTATTAACTATAGGTCGTGTAAATTGGTGTGATGGTTCTGGCTAGTGATGCCGGTTGCTTCGCTGGACGCTGTGGGTTCGATTCGAGAAATGCTTCAAAACTTACCAATTAGAGAGCAATGGAACACTTAATTAAATAAAGTTTGATAATGTTAATTTACATGAACAACCTCACATTATTCGTTAGCAAAGTTTCCAACATGTACAGTACAATTTCTATCCAATATTTTAAAACCCCTCTTACTAAAAAATACCATAAAAGCCACTTGAGGTATTTGTGAAATATAAAACACGATTTCTTTTATTTCAATTCGCCTACATTTTTACTTTGTCACCTGTCAGAATCACGTTTGCGTTTTATTGTGTACGCTAGCCCTAATCCGGAATCGAAGACGTCAGCGCCAGAATTGTTCTCAGTGTACCGAAACAACTGAGCCGTTATAGAATGTCAGCGCCAACCCGAAAATTGGTTTGACATTAATATTATTCACCGATATTCATATTCGAGTAAATCGCACCGTTTGTTTGACACGAAATGTTTCAGAATTTTCCACTCTATTTATTGCTCGCGTTTATCACGTGGGCGACGTTTATTGCTATTTTTGGCGTGTTTAGTTATGTTTCCCAAAATAACATCCAGGTAACTTGGGTACCTGTATTGCAAGATCCTATAAGACACGTAAGTAATGATGGTCCTACTTCAAAAATAATATTTTAACCAGAACTCTGTCTTAAATGTGTACTCATATATTATTATACCCTTTCGTCAGGTTCCTTAAAAGGTAGGCACAAAGTACTAAGTGCTGAATATCTCTGTCCTCACAGACCTGGCGTGTCTCGTCTGTATTCTCCACTCTCTTCATACACGCAGACGAGTTTCAAACTTTTCAAATGTAACTATCTAAATCATTTTGAGTGATTGCAAAGAGTATTAAGACATGGTGTAATGTATATGATCGAAATTCGATCTCGAGTGAAATTTAAATTTCCTTTTTGAAATTTTATATAATACATATATACCCATATGTAGGTACATATATTCATGACAGTAACCAACTAACAAGAAATTCAAATTACTAACTCGATGGATCCAGATGCAGAGAGAGACCGAAACTCATTTGTTAAATAGACTAGACAATAGCCAGTGGGTTAGGCAGAAGACTGAAATTAGCGGAGATGTTTGAAAAGAGTGAGGAATAATGAAGAAGGACGTCAGGTCAGTAACAATATACTTATTTGATACTCGCTACTCTCTGCCATCTTCGTAACGGAATAAGCATGATGGTACAATAAAAACAGAATTAAGCTCAATAAGCTCACCACCTATTCCATAGTGGGACGTAAACATAACTGGTGAAACGTGGGAGTGTACTACACTCCTCTGCCTACCTCTTCGGGGATTACAGGCGTGATGTTACGTATGTAACGTTTATGTACATACGTACATGTACAATGTTTTTCGATAAACTATTTCATCCGGTAATAAAGTCGTATGTTAGCCAGCGGCCATTCCGAGAACAAGTGGCCACGCGATCTATTTTCCCGGACAGCGGCGGATGACACTGACCTACAGAAGTTAATCGTTTCTAGATGAGCTCTCAATGAAATATAACATGTGCCATACAAACTTATCTTGTAAATGTAAAAGAGTAAAAGTTATTTTTATTTGACTTAAGTTACACTAGGTGCATACATTAGGTTTAAGTAACTACATGATTTGTTTTTTGCTTATAAATATTATACAATTTTTGTTATTAAAGGGCAAGTGTATTAGGACATGTACTGATGTACAGGGCGGGCTCCTACAATAATAATTTCTGTATGTGCCCAGGTAGAATTGAAACTTTTACAGCACAGGTAACGTTGAAACTATTTAATTTAATTAGACGACGGTCACAAAAAGAACTAACTATATTATCCATAATTTAGTAATTTTCACATCAATAATTAAAGTTAATCTAATATCAATAATTAAAGTTAATGTAATATCACACCAGTATTTCCTAGAAGGGTAGGCAGAGGGGCGTAGTGTCCCCACTGTCATACTAATATCTAGCTAAAAGGGGACAAAATGAACCTCTTACAGGTTGATTCGCCTTAAAAAAAACGTAACATCACGCCTGTAATCCCCAAAGAGGTAAGCAGAGGAGTGTAGAACACTCCTACGTTTCATCAGTTACGTTTACGTCCCACTATGGAATAGGTGGTGAGCCTATTCGCCTTAAGTTATTAGATTTCAACGTTTAAATATAAATGTTGCTATATTTTCCTAATCCTAATGTAGCCATGATCCTTATATGTTGAAAATAATTTAAATAGAAAATACGCTGTTGCGGTCGTCTTATACAAATATATTGCACAAAAAAGGGCTCTTCTAGTAACTAGTGTACATTATGTCTGGCATTAGGAGAGGATAACATGTAACCCACTCAGATAATACTTATTAAGGCTTCCTTATTTGTCGGTTAATTAAATATTAGGTACAACTCCATTCGACGGCTTTCTTTTACTGATTTTTATACTTCTAACTCTATGACTAAAGACATTTTAATAAAGCATTAGAAGAGTTAGTTATCTAGCGATGGAATAATAGTAGTAGTTACCTAAGGACGAGGGTGCTAGACTTGATTATTGGATTCAGGCACTGGGCGAAGATGGGAACAGGAAAAAGTTAATCTATTATTATAAATTTATTTGAATTAATAAAGTCTGTGGATGTATAAACGTTTAAAATAAAGTTTTTATAATTCGTTCGTTCATTCCTTTTATCTTTCATTCGTTTGTCTATTTGATTACGTATTTCATGATTACAATAATTCGTCAGTTGTACAACAATTATAAGGGGTCTTCGTGATTTTATAAATAAGAGAATAATAAAAAAATATCTAGTACATTGAATATAAAACATTTAATTAAAACAATATACAGTATATTACAAGTATTTACACGTAATGTAATGAGGACAAATTTTTTTTGTTAATGGCGTGATTTGATGCTTTTTTGCCATTTTTTCCTTCGTCATATCTTCTGCTTTTAGCTCAGACGGTTTTACACTGTTTGGAATCGCTCAGCCGAGATCAGTTTCGGAACTGAGGAAGACTGTTGAAGATTTCATTCCTCGCTGCGAAGGGATCAGTTGTACTGGGATCAAAACTTGCTAAAATAGCTCCCGTGTTTATGGATCGCGGCTGATGTCACCACTGGCTGTTACGATTCTTGATATGTGATATTTAATATATATATATTGATATAATAGTATTTAAGATAGGGGCAGCTTTAATAA